>JAJMRT010000017.1:19674-86721 GCA_030558065.1 Geotrichum phurueaensis
AAAAAAAAAAAAAAAAAAAAAAAAACTCAAGTCCTAAAAGCAAGTCCCAACTTGTTTTGCCAGCTTCATTTCTTTGACCTTGCAGTTTCTAGTAAAGTCCCCAATCCTTGTTTTTATGTTCATTCTTTGTCTTCCGCAGTAGGAACTCGAACGTTCGCGTGCCACATCTTTTTCCCCGCCCAGGATCTATCATAGCAAGAATAGTGCCGCCGTAGCAATAACCCACTCCGATCGTAAACTATGTAGTGTTCTAACTTGGGGCTTGTGACCCTTTGACTTAATTTTCCTTCCACAACTATCTTGTCGCTCAATGGCTCAAATATGCCACTAGCGCCCGGTCACTATGGCAAATCCTCTGGCCTATTGTCTATTGTATTCATGGAAGCTGCTTCTAGCTGGTCCTCTTGGCGGCCTTTGGCCTCTGCCGTTGCTCCCTTTAGAACGCGGGCTATACTCGTATATGAGTACTTTGGCAACCCTAACGATAGACTTACATTCACGCGTCAAATCTGTCTTTTTCAGGCTCCAGGAAAATAAAAAGCAAGTATTGCCTAACGTCAGATTTTTCTCGGCAACTTTTATGGGGTCAATTCTGAACGTTTTTTTTTTTTTGTTTATTTTTTATTATTATGATTTATTTGTTGTCACACTTTTGTGTTAAAAAAAAAGTGATACATTTTGATTGCTATCCGCCAACAAAAATTGAAATAATAATGGCATTGACAAAATAATTTTTTTTTTCTCATTTTTTTCTGTGTTGATCAATACCATCATCATGATTCTGTTGTCTGGCCCTTACAGACTCAATGATGGAGTGAAATTAAAGTTTTCCCTTTAGTCATGAGAGCCTAACTAAAAATGCGAGTCTAAGATGCGACTTGTGGACGCGACACAAGGAGGGATGCACGGAAAAAAATAAGGATATATATATTTTATACTCTATATAAATAGCATATATATAGATCAAAAGAGCCAGTATTCGTTTCACGGTGAGGATATTTGTGACGTTGGTTTGAAGCTACGGAGCAAATTGATAAAACTGTAGTTCAATAGCCACTCTCAACTCAAATCCACCACCCCTTATTTAAGGTTGCAGCATGTCTTGCCCTGAATGATGCCTGAACTAAAAGTATGGGACTTGAGGGTCCTTGCATGAAAATATATTGAGTCTTTTCAATTGTTTTTTTTTCTCTAATTTTTTTATTGTTTTACAATGCTCTTCGTGGATCTTGGCGGACCCCTTGCAACAAGTAGCCAAATATATGCTTTCAGTGCCAGGCAACCTGGAAATGATCATTAGAGCACTCACTATCTTTATTTTAGTTTCCTGTCTATTAAATTTTTTATCAACAAAAAAAAACTTTTTTATTATGAAATATGAAGCAATACTTCGCAGAGAAAATTGGATATATCTTGTAGTATTTAAAGAAAGTTCAAAGACACAAAAATAAATTCTCATGGCTGTATATTGTCATTCTGCATATGTTCTAATCTTATTTTGTAGTTGTTTTTTTCCAGTTTATAAACTGTAACTTCCAACCACTCAGTGGATCCCCTTTCCCATTAGGTCCCATCTCCAGGCGTCGTGGCAGTGGAATAGTAGCCTTACCAACCGGTAAATTTGTGTACACGCAAGCACAACCAGTGCAATGTTTTGATCATAACATCACATAATAATTAAAATTAAATATATATATATATCATTTCAGCTTTTATAAATACTCAAGTATTTTCAATCTTAACAAATCTACAGACACAAAGATACAGGGTTTTTTTTTTTCAGGACTTATCTTCAACTCACAAGTATCCTAATCTCGGATCAGCCTCTATTTAACTCACCAGCTATAATCCAAAAAAAAGAAGAAAATGCGGCTCCAATTCAATTACATTCTCTCAGTGGCACTGCTATTGTGCATCACTCTGGCACATCCCATAATCACCGCAGTCCCAAGGCATCCGCTTTCTAAGAGAGACATTGCAAATTTTTACAATTCAGTGTCTTTAAATGTCACTTCCTTCTACGTCGATTTTCTCAGCAACCGCTACTCTTATCTAAACAATTACAAATCATTTTTCTTGACACATACATGGGAAAACACTAACAGCGAGTTTTCTTCAATCATTACATATACCGACGATAGCTTCACCACCATGCTGGAACAAAATAGTGACTTACCTAGCCAATTGGCCACTATCGCAAAACAGTTTCCTTGGTACTCCGACTGGGTTAAGGCTCACGATGCCAGTGGCAGCAGCGGCGCTACAGCTTCGGCCACCGCCAATTCGGCACTGAGCAGCAACAGTAAGATTACCCTTCGCTCAAACAAAAGCCAACTGGGTTTAGTCTCAATGGTCGTCGGTTTTTTTACACTGGTGATTTGCGTGGCAATGATCTAAAAGTATATACTGTATTTATATTGTTTATTTTTTATTTTTTTAATTTTTTTTTTTTGTTGAAGGGATTATAATATTTTGATGATGTTATTGTGCAGTGCTCGTATGTTGAGTACCTGGGCTATTTATATATATACATGTTGAATACAACGGATGTTAAAAGTATTTTTTTTCATGATTTAGTTTTTAAGAGAGCTCACTGCATCGCAATTCATGAGTTTGAGAGGGCTTGATAAATTCATGATACAAGATCATCTGCAAATGCAGGCTTTTTATTTTTATTTTCAAACTCAGCACTGATCAACTATGAATTTGAACTTGAGATGTGGTTAACAAAGTAGTTTAGTTGTGAACTTTTATTAACGCTTTTTTTTTTCTCTCACTACAATTAATTGATATTTGTACTTTGCAATAATAAATTTCAATTGCACTAGATACTATTTAGATATTTTCCTTGTAAAGTTGTCAAAAGTCAAAAATTTACCATGATCATTGAATAGAATATATAGTTGCTCAAATCACATCTTGATGTTTTTTTTTTCCAGCTAGTATACCGGTAAATAAAAATTTTAACAGTTTTTTTTCTTTATGAAAAAAAATGTTTTCCATTTGAGAGCCTCAGAAGCGGACAATATTAGCTGATTTTTTCAATATATTACAATATTTTTCAAAACCAGTAACAGTTTCAAAGTTGCCATTTTATTACTGCAAATGAAAAAAAAGTTTATAATCATTTTTTACTACTATTATACAGACTATCAAAAGTTTAAAATTGAGATTACATTAGAACCTTGGCATTTCTTGTTGCCTTCCAGACAAGCTTCTTAGATGTAAATTATATTTTTGAAACTCAAACGGTAAACGGCGGATTAGCCAATTCTTGTTGACGTTTAATATTGTAACGACTATTAAATCAATAGTTTTAATTTTATACTTGGATCCAGTTTTTCCTTGTAGGCTGATGCAGTTTTTGATTTCAAAATTAATTAAATCCAAGTAGACATGCTACAAGTAATTGAACTTTTGGAAATTTTGGATTTCTTGAGTCTTAATATACATTACTGCAGGTTGATTCCGCGACAACATGTTTTTACAATTCTATCTTATCCATAACTTTCCCAAGCAAAAAATATAGATAATCTTTTTGCTTTTCTTTTGTCAATCAAAAACTTTTGGGTACAACTTTGATTGATTTTTGATATTATTCAAACAATTGACTCATTTGTTATTTGTAAAATTTGCTGATGTTACGCTAACAGAGCTATTGCCACTTTTATGTAATGTTGAGTTAATTTCAGATGTTTAAATAATTTGTGATTATTTTCAGTAATCAGCATTAAAAAAAGTAAAGTTTATAGGATCACACACCAATAGACTGTTCTGGTATACATTATGGGTCAAAATAAAAGTGTCAGTTCAGTCTCATCAACAGTTCAGTATTCTGAGTTGAAGAAAACTAAAAAGCTATTGTTCTAAAATTACAATTAATTCATACAGTTTATATGTACATACATGAAAACAAAAGTGTCTCTTTTATACACTTATTCTATTCTACTCATGAAACTTGCGCCTGATTTCTGTGTTTACATGGTTTATAGTACTTAGGCCATCATACATTGAAAGATTGAGGTGAGTAAAGTTTATTTACTAAACTGATTTTCAGCCAGCTGAGGGTCTTTGAGAAAAAGACTTGATTTAAGCTGCAGCCCACAAGCCCTGGTAAATACAGATATACTACGAGATCTTCGACAAATCATGGTGGAGATCTAGCGGTTTGGGCACGCTGCAAATTTACAACCCATAAGCTATAAAATTGAAAAAGCCAAGTGTTTCATCCTCAATTATTAAAATGCATCACACTTTCCAAAAACAGGGGAAGTGCTCTCGGTTATTTTGAAAAATTTCTGAACAGTTAGTCATATAAACTATATTTGTGATCCAACACTATGGAGTAGGCCTGCAAAGCTCTGGATTGCTGCTGTAGTTATATGACTGAGCTATGAAATTTCCAGTTGCTGTAATACTAATAATCTTTCTCGCAAATAAAATCGTGAAACTCGATTTAGTTTGTACTCACTATCACAAAAAAAATCAATATATATCCCAGTATTCGGGCTGAAAACCAATATTTGAAAATGACCAATTTTTTGCATTTACCCTCAAAATTAAGCCTTGAGAGAAGGTCTGTTTTTCACAAACTTCTCCAAATCCTCCTTAACAGCCACACCCAACACAAACCGTCTGTCAATATCAGTGACAACAGCAAACTCCTCACCGTTGGCAAAAAACTTTTCGAGTTCTTCTAATGGCGTCGAGGGAGTGATCTTTTGAAATTCTCTCTGACCATCAGGCTTGGCAAAGCGAATATAGTGGTCGCGCACCACGACAGTTTCAGCAGTAGCGCTGGAAGTGGCCTTGCGCAAGAGTTCGGCAGTAAGATAACCAAGGAGTCTCTTGGTCTTAGTAGAGACAACAGGAAGATATGAGTACTCACGCTCGTAGGACAGCTCAAGAGCTTGCACTAACGGAGTGGAAGGGTGGATTGTGAGAGCTGGGAGCAGATCAAGGTCCTCAACGGTGGCCTGAAACAGAATGGGGGAGCAGGGTTAGTAGACTACACAAAACTATTCAAACTCAGAAAAGAGATCAATGACACTTACACCACGGTAGTCAACAGCCATTTTAAAAATATTGTAATCTAGGGATGATGAAGATTGGTAAAGGTGGTTGGAGTTCGAAAGAAGGTCTTTGAAAAGACTGAAGTAAGGTGGTTGAGTACTTTTTTTTTTTTTTTTTTCAAATGGGCACTTTTTTTGAACATGACAATTCCAATCTGAACCATTTTAGAGCCACAAAAACCATCTTTGCTTTTCTGCTATTCTTACTATTCATTTTCTTTTCAAATCAGCAACGACAAGCGTTTAGGCACAGCAATGGCGAGTACAAGGGATAATCTTTACGAAGGTCTTAACAAAGTCACCTTAGTTCCGGGTACAGCAGCACCAGGAAAACGTGGAAAGGGCATTGGTTTTTACTGCGAAGCGTGCAACCTCACCTATAAGGACTCAATACAGTATCTCGACCATCTTAACTCCAAACAGCATCTCTACGCCACTGGTGACTCTGACAATTCTGCTGTTCGTGCTACTCTTAAAGATGTTGAAGCTCGTTACAATTATTTGAAAGAAAAGATTGAGCAAGAACGCCAGGAAGCCAGTAACGGCGTCGCCAAGGTAGATTTAAAAGCTCGGATAGAGGTGAGACGAAAAGTGGAAGAAGAAGAGAGAATGAAAAAGCAGCGACAGCGCAATGAAAAGCGTGAAAGGAAGCGGGCAAAGCTAGAGCAGAAACCTGCAGAAAGTGAGGCTGCTGACGATAGTGGAATGGCGGCGATGATGGGATTTTCAAACTTTGGCACTTCAAAAAGTTGATTATCAACGGATGCAATCTCGTTATTGACAACTTTACGGGATCAAAGGAACAGATTGACATGGTGATATTTTCTAACTCTCTATTAGTAATCTTGCAGTCTTTACCAAGAGGTTTTGAGTTTTCTATGCCAGTGCAGTTAGTGATGTCTGTATGAACCTCGCGGACACAGGTTTCACTAGACTTTGATGAATTCAAAGGTGCTTCTTTTCTGCTTTGAAGGCTAGCAACTTCAAAGTTCAGGCGCTCTGGTTCAGTGCCTGATTCGTGCTTGGAGCCTGGAGTTGACTCCAATCAGAGCGTAATTTTCAGTATTGGGAGACGTAAATTTTGTCACTCTTTTTCTAGCACCCAAAAAAAAAAAAAAAAAAAATAGCCCAATAATTTTTTTAATTTCTTCGTACTAAATTTTTTCTAATTTTCACTCTTCCATCATCTCGCTCCAGCCTATCATCTTCAACACATATATACAATGTCTCTTGTCAACCTCGCACACGTCTGCTCGCACATCCAAAATGTCACTAGAGTGAGCAAGTCTTTGACCTCGGTTCCGTTTACCAAGCTTCATCTCCAGGTCGCTCTGGGTCTCTACAAGGAGGGTTTCATCAGCTCGATTCAGCGGGGGTCGCTTACAGGTCCCGACAAGGAATATACGCCTGCCACTCCCGACAATATTTCAACTCGCCGTCTGTGGCTTGGCCTGAAGTACCACAATACTAAGTCTGTTATCAGTGAAATGCACCTGGTGTCACACCCCAACAAGCGCGTGTTTGCTAAGCCCCAGCAGGTTGTCGATCTGCTGGCTGGTAAGAAGTTGAGACAGGTCAACCCGCCCAAGCTTGGTGAAGTCATGTTCCTGAGAACTAAGGAGGGTGATGTTCTTGAATTACAAGAAGCTGCTCAGAAGCACCTTGGCGGAGAACTTCTGTGCCGTGTCAGTTAAACGGACGTCTCTCATTGTTTTGTGTGTTTTGTAGATAGCTTGTCATGTTTGTGTATATAGTAAAAGAAATAAAAATAATATAAAAAAAAAGAGCAATTCGTTAAATAATTTGGTAGTTTTATATGCTTCTTCATCGTAAATATTGGCCAGTTACCAACGTAACTAGATCGGTCGTAGAGAAGATCAAACCTCAAAGGTTGGACCGATACCCAAGCTTCTCCATCCTCTCATGTCAACCTGCCAGCCCTTCCATCTATCCATTAGCTTTTCAATTTCACTCTGCATCTCAGAAGATTCTCTCTGTGGCTTGCCATGATCGCTATTCGGGCTCAGCGGTTCCTTGCTAAAAATATCAGGCGAGTCTCTAGCAAATTCTACTGATGCGCGCTGCTTGCTGACCAAGTTAGCAACCTTGTTTTCAAGACTGAAGACCTTGTCAGACAAGTACTCGTTCTCTACAGTCAAGGACTCAATTTTATGATTGAGTGATTCAATTTCAAGACTGGGAACGTTGATTGATTCTGAAGATGCCTCGCCACCAACTTGAGGACCGGGACCCTCCTCGTACTCTTCCACAACGGGCTTTTTGGCTCGCTCTTCTTCTAAAGTTTTTTCTAAAGCTTGATTGGTCTTGTTCAGCTCTGCCACTTGGGCCAATGCTTCCTCGAGCTTGGCTTTAAAAGAGGCGATTTTTTCGTTCGCAGAGTCCAGCTGCAATTGCAAATGCAAGCTGTCTTCAGTCTTTGTCAATTCCGCTTTTTCAGGAGTCACAGGTTGATTCTTGTCGTCAGGAGTGGAATCCGGCTCATATGCCTGTTCTTTCTCATTATCATCGGGTTTATCAGAATGCGATGTCTCTATCGTGCTCGATGTGTCTTTGACAGTTTTAACTTCATCCTCATCCGCACCTTCGCTTGTGATTGTCTTTTCTTCACTTGCACTATTCTTTTTAGACTTTTTGTTCTTCTTCTTTTGCTGCTTTTTTAATTCTTCAAACTAGGAGAAATCCGAGATGTTAGTCCTGAATGATGATGTGGCTTCTAAAAAAAGATTACAAGTGTAAAGTTCACCAAAAGTAAATTCAACATACTCTTTTTTTGGCAGCAGCAACCTTTGCTGCCTTCTCATCTTCAGCTGAAACAACCTCCGGAGAAGGGGAGTTATCGGCAGGAGGTAATTCAGGAGACTCCATTATAGTTATATGTCTTGATCTGAGGGTGTTGATTTGATGATATGGGGAAGTTTGGAAAAAGAATGTCAAAAGCTAGCAAAACAAAGCCAGTGGATTAGTTAAGCAAAATTACTAATTTTTAGCACAAAGCTCAATTTCTAAGTCTTATAATAAAACTCGCTCAATCGTGGATTTTTTTTTTTTTCTCTTCCGTTCCATTTCTTTTTCTTTTTTCTCCCCTTTCTTCACCACAGTACAACCAACCAACACCCTAGCAGCAACAATGACCAGAGGTAACCAACGTGAAAAGGCTCGTGAAAAGAACCTTAAGAAGCAGAATGCCGAAAAAAAGAAGCAAGATGGTGACCCCAAGAAGCGCATGGAAGCCCATGCTTCCATTATGAGAGAGAAGCAAAGGTTAGGTATGTAATTCAATCACTCACTCGTGCAAAGCGTTATAAATTATTACTATAGTTATAGTTCAATATACTCATACATTTCCACGTGATATAGCATTGGAAAAGAAGGCCGCTGAAGGTAAATAAGCGGCTTAAACGACTACACCTTTCGACAGCATTTCAACCTCAATTCATGATGATATATATGATATCTAAAACCAGCTAGCTAGTTCAATGGTCTAGACGAAAATAGAAACAAAAGCCCAGTTTTGATTGATTATTTTTCTCTTGTTTACTTTTTATTGTGTGTGTCTTTGCTGTTCAGATGTTTCGTTTTCAACAGATCTTGAAGCTTGATCCAGGGATTTTTTCCCCCCTGCTGTCATTGCTTTAATTTTGATTCATACTCAATTGAAATCAAGAAAAGTTTTTTGAATTACCATTAAATTTTATAGCACGGCACCACTGTACCCGTTAGGCCTTCATTTATTCGTCTTAAGTAATATCATAAGTTGCGGTTTATAGCAGTTTGTACAGATTTACAACAACTCTGACCAGATCAACAGGTTTTATGTTGTAAAAATATGTTGACAGTGTCAGTTTCAATATAGACAACTTTCCAAACCATCACATAGTCTAGTGTTTGATATAAGTACATAATGATTTTCTATCATTAGAAGAGTAGGGAAAAAGTTGATTTAGATAAAGAAAAAACCGTTAGTGATTTCAGCGATCTATTTGATCTTTATTATAAAAGGAGCTGTCATGTATCTCAGGGTCCTGCAAAACTCAACGTTCGACTCAGAATTGATTTTATAAAAAAAAAAAAAAAAAAAAAAAAGGGAATTAATCACCACATAAGGAGTTGAAAAAACCTGGCTATGACAAATGCGGAGATAATTTTTCAAGAGAGTATTCAACTCTTTTTATACGATCTCTCTCACGATAGCAACTCTACTGGGTGAATTCATCTGGAATCACTTTACAACAGTACCATGACTTCCATGTAGTTGCAATGATTCACACAAATTGTAGTGAGATGCTGGTTTCGTTCTCAGTGGATTAAGAAACACCTTAAGAAACAGCAGTTTTTCTTGGTTACAACGTTTGCTCTATAAAAGTATCTTCATCTTTTTCTTATTTTTGTTACAAGTTTGCTCTTAGCTTTTGAGACCTTTCTA
This sequence comes from Geotrichum phurueaensis, assembly GCA_030558065.1. Lineage (NCBI taxonomy): Eukaryota > Fungi > Ascomycota > Dipodascomycetes > Dipodascales > Dipodascaceae > Geotrichum > Geotrichum phurueaensis. Next base: position 29,191 of record JAJMRT010000017.1, read on the forward strand.
ATGATAGCTTCTAAATTTTTCATACAATGAATTTTAAGTCAACTGAAAGTCTTAATGTTTCATTTGAGTGGGAATTATCAGCCAGCCTGCTTGTGCCTAAGATGGCTAAGAGCACATAGCTGTCATAACGATGAAAAAAAACGGAGATTATCTAAGTTTGGAATCTTCATCATTGGTCATGACTTTTTATATTATTTTATTATTATTAAATAGCACATCAAAAGAAATTATCCTACAATTTAGAACAAACGCTCATACTTTCAAAATATTCATCATGGTTTGATAATTTCGTTGTGTTAAGATTTGAGGTTGAAAAATTCCCGTTGATTCTATCTTTGTAGTATCAGCATATACCCTAGCCCTAATCGTCGAGACACTTCTCTAATCCTTCCAGAATGACTTTACAAATCATACCCGATACACATACAATTAATTACTATTATCACCCACCATAGGTTTAACAAAAGTACGGAAATGTCGATTCAACAATCACCTTACCCTAAGCTCTCATTATCTTTCCACTTCAAATCCTCTTCACAGGCGTTTTCTCCCGTAATTGGTGTTGTGTCTAACCTCGTCTCGGTTGCAGAACTGACTCGGACGGGCGTTGTTGCGCTGATTGCGACGCTCCCGCAGCTCAAGGCGGTGCGCGCGCAACTCGACACTTTAGCGCTGCGGCCAGCACTGCTAGCGCAGTTGGACCGCGAACAGACTCTTACAGAGGCCGACCATGCGCTTGTGGAGGAGACGGCTGATGGTGTTGTGGCAAACACTTATGACGTGGTTGTGAGCCTAAAGCAGGAATTGAAAGGCGTTGATATCGTATATCTAGGTGCAATTTCGCACGATACAACGGTCACACGTGCAAAGGCATTTTTGGCCGGTGCTAATGTGGTTATGCTTGATGATAAGAAGGATTGTGCCATTGTGGTCTTTGCCGATGCTAAGACTGAGCGGAGCGTGAGGTACAAGCTTGGTTTGGATGTTGACAAGCTGCCCGAGCCAAAGGCAGATGCTGACGCAGTGGGACTCAAGTCATTAGTTAAGGTTTGTGGTATCAAGACAGTTGAGGCCGCAAAAGTTGCGCTTGAGTGTGGGGCCGATATGATTGGTATGATTTTGGTGCCCGGCCGATCCAGAACCGTCGACACAGCAACAGCGATTGAGATTTCAACCTTTGTGCGCAGTTTTCAGAGACCCGTGCCACCGGCCGGTAAACCCTATCTGCCACAACTGGGCCAATCTCTAAGCGATTACAAAGCTACTTGTGTCAAGGTTGCCAACAATCGGCCTCAAATCGTCGGCGTATTCCGCAACCAGCCGCTTGCAACGGTGCTCGAGCTGCAAAAGAAACTCTCGCTGGACATTGTTCAGCTCCACGGAGACGAGCCCCTTGAGTGGTGCCGGATCATTCCTGTGCCTGTCATCAAGCGGTTTACGCCCGGCACCCCACGCTTTGAGATTGAAAGCTTACAGCCAGGCTACTTTACTTACGCGCTGCTGGACGGCGAGCTTGGTGGTGAGGGTAAACTAGTTGACCGCTCGCAAATTACTAGAGTTATTGAGCAGGGTGCCGTATTTATTTTGGCTGGCGGGTTGACGCCCGAGAATGTGTCAGCTGCTGCAAAACATACCGGTATAATTGGAGTTGATGTCAGTGGCGGCGTTGAGACCAATGGCATTAAGGATCTACGCAAGGTCAAAAGTTTTGTCACAAACGCTAAACAGGCATAATATATGCAGTCAAAAGTTTTATATACCTGGAAACAATTCTCAAATGACCATATTATTGATATTAACAGATTAGAATTTATAGATAGGTAAGCTTTCAAAGCAAAGTGTGTTGGTCTTGAATGTAATACCATTTATCTTGACCCTGCACTGGTTTCTCGTGGGTCTTTTTTGGCTTCGGAGGTTTGAAGTTGCTTCCTCCTCTGGTCAGCTCAATTCCCTTGCCATCTTTTGCTTTGCCCTCAATCAACTTTTTCCAAGACTCGTGGCATTGCTTTATCACCTCAACTGCATAGCTAGGCCCCTTTGCCTCGCCGTCGAATGCAAACTTGTTTTCCGGACTGCCATCAGGAATCTTGTAGTTTTTGAACCAGTCGACTGTAGCCTTGAGTAAACCGGGCTTGTATTTTTCAAGGTCTTCAATATTGTTGATGCAGTCGGCAAGAGGATCACGCACGTCAATGACAAGAACCTTCCAGTCGGTCTCACCCTCATCAAGTAGTGCGAGCACGCCAATAAGTTTCACTGGCTTGACCTCACCAGGGTATGCAACAGCATCGCCGATTTCACATGCATCAAGCGGGTCATTGTCGCCGCACTGCTTCGTGTCCGGATGCGAGTGTGTTGGGTCCTCCCACGTCTGTGGTAGTGCTCCATAGTTGTGTATATAACCCTTGTGCGGAAAGATGTTTTTGACAAAGCGTAAAGCGTTAGTCTTTTTGTTTTTGTCCTGCGTAATCGGGTTGAGGGGTAAGCCCTTGTTAATTTCGAGCTTTGCGTTGGTCCAACGCGGGATTTCGACGATCATATTAAATATCGGAGTCTCGCTGCTGGTTCTGGTGCTGCTGCTATTATTACAGATAAGAGGAATGTCATGGAAAGGCGAGATGATGTTTTTGCCGGAGCGAGTTATGTAGATTTGGTAATTACTAGTGAAGGGCGTGCCGACTTCATGTGTTGAATATGTCGAATCTAGCTGGCGCTGCAAAGCGCTGAGTCTGTCCTGGGGCGAGTTAGGCATAGTGCCAATCTGTCAAATATTGAATTTTTTTTTTTTTTTTTTAAAAAAAAAGAAAAAAAGAGGCAGCAAAAAGGTGATGAAAAAGGATTGAAGGATGAAGAAACCAACCGGTTTATAACAAAAGACAAAAATAAGGTGGGGATGGAAGGGTAGATGAGTGGTTGCAGCTGAGAGCTTGGATTTATGATTGAGAGCATCAGCTATTTTACCACAATGAGATTAAACATATTCGGCTTTAAGCTCGGCACTCAAAAACTCTGGCATGTCGGTATCTTCTGCCGAATCTTTTGGGAAGAGTCAACCGAAAGCGGGAAAAAAAATTGCATCATCAAACAAAAAAATATTACAACAAAAAAATAAAAAGAAAAAAAAACGTTGAGGATTTGCATCTATATCACTGACACAATCAGATCTTACTTCACCGAAACCTAAACTGGAAAACGATCAAGAAAACTGAAATACTATTAAACAGATTTTGTAAAAATTATCTAGAAATTAACAATGGGTTACTTTTATCAAACAAAAAACAGAAAGAAATAAACTAGAGAGTGCAAGGAGATAGTGAACTCTATGCTTAAAAGTTGAAGCGCTCCTTCCATGTCTTCTCTGACCACTTCTTTTCAGCAACAGCCTCATTCACAGCACGGGAACTGTCAGCATCAGACTCAAACATGTTTTGAACAGACTCAAGACGAGGGTTGTGCAAGAGAAGGGTGAAAATGATTAGGGGCACACAAAGACAGGTGCCAGTGATGAGTAAAAGTCTTTGGGTGTGTCTATAAGCAATAACAACAGCTTCACGCTCAGGAGTGCCCCAGGGATATTCAACAATGAAGGTGAAAGGAGAACCATAGGCTGTTTCAATCATAGTCTCGTTAGCAAAGCCACTGAGCTGTTTAATAATCTCCTTAGGAAGGGTCTGAGTCCAGATGGCACCAGAAACAGCACCACCAAACGCAGAACCAAGATAGTAAGAAGAAAGGTAAAGGGAAGTAACAATAGCCATATGCTCGTGGTTTGTGGCAGCCTGAATGGAAGCCTGAGTGGGGTAAGTAAAGAAACCAGCACCAAAACCAAGCAAACAAAGAGAACCGATGATACCAGAGCGAGATTCACTGCCACCACGGAAATGGACAAGAAGACCCAGGGCAATAAACCACATGCAAGCACCAAAAACAATGAAAGGCTTGAGTTGACGAATTCTGACAATCACAAAACCAAGAATTGTACCAGTGATGACAGAAACGAAAGAGTATAGCGAGGTGATACGAGAAGCAGATTTGTTAGACTGGTTAACAGCAACCTGAAGAACAGTAAACATGTAGTCTCCTTGCATGTACCAAATCCAGTTGATAAGAATACCAATACAAAGAGCAGCCCAAACACCACGATCCTTAATAAGTTCAAAAGGAATAACAGGAAAAGCGGTATGTTTTTCCCAAAGAATGAAAAATGGAATAACACAAAAGCCAACAATCAAAGGCGCCAAAACCTTGGCGGTTTTCCAGTTGGCATTTAAGCCACCAGCAATACTGAAAGGAACAAGGATAAGAGCGAGAATGGCAACAATGAGAAAGAGGCCAACAATGTCAATCTTAAAAAAAAGAAACCTAAGAAAGCCGAGTAGGCCACGCTTGCGATATTCAGATTCTTCGTTTTTAATAACATCTAGGGCACCACTTCTCTTGGCGCGCCATTGCATGTGGACGAGACAGAAAAGAAGAGGAATACAAACAACAGGGACAATGATAGCCCACATGGCAATACCCCAGGACCATTTTTCAGTGCCCAGCGAGCTAACAACATTACCGGAAATCCAAGTGTTGATAATAAAAGGAGTGGCAGGGATAAATGAAGCAAGCAGACGCCAGTTCAAAAAGGAGAAATCACCGGCAAGCAATTGTAATATAAGCATGAGACCGGTGTAACCAAATTGATAGATGATGGCACCACCAGCGTAGATACTAACATTTTTAGCTTGGGACTCAAGGATGGTGCCAATAACATAAAATGTTATACAGACGCAAAGCAATTCAGCACGGCCAAAGTAATCGGAAAGTCTAGCGTAAAAAGGTTGAGCAGCGACAGCAATAACAGAAGTAGCAGTGTTGACTGTACTGAGCAGAGAGTGAGTACCGTAAGAAGACTGTGCAAAAGCTTGAAAGTTATATCTGACTGTGTTATCAAGACCGTAACAATAAGCAATAAGAAAGATGCAAAAAAAGACGACAAAAGTCCCAACTCGGCCATATTGGGATGAAATGATCTCAATACGCTTGATACCTCTTGACTTCTCTTCATGTTTGGGGTCAAACATGTCTGGGTTGCTGGGAGAGTTGGAAGACTCCTTCTCAATGTCAGGCACAGATACTTTCTTTTCGAATTTGGACATGGTGATAGTTGAACTAAAAGTTGAAATAAATAATAATGGTAATTAGAAGAAATTTCGTGATTTTTTTTTTCTCCAACGACAAGGAAAGTGAGCTACATTTTATACTTGAATTCAAAACACAGTCTGTACGGCTTAAGCAAGTTAATTGATAAAAAAAATTTCCTGTTCACTAGCTATAAAAAAAAAAGGAAAGTTTTTTCAGAAGTTAGCTCATGTAATCATAAAGCTACGCTTGGTTTTTTTAATCAACTGTTTTTTCTATAATAAAAAAAAACAGTTTTATTGTATACACCTTGTAAGTTTCGTTTGACATCTGTTTGTTTGTTGCAGCTTGGTTTAATATCTTTTTTTTTCTTTTTTTTGTTTATTACTTCGTTTGTTTTTTACCATGAACAAAATTTTGACGGCTAAAGGATTTAAGGACTTAAGGTTATTAACGAAAAATACAATACGAAAAGAGTACTGGCCAGTGATTGGCTGTAAAAACCCCCATGAAATCTGATATTTCCTAAAGCTCTCAAGATTATCCAGATAATATGTTGCTTGAAAAAATCTGGTGTGGAAAAAGAGCAACAGAAAAAAAAAAAAGAAAGAAAGAAAATTACAAATTGAGACATACATATATATTTAACCCAAAATCTGTTTCTTGTATTCAAGTTTACGTATCTACGCAAGTGTCATAATACTAATTTGTATTTATGTTTTCACATAGCAACAGATCTATTGTACATTCATTGTGCTAGCTTGACATTCTATAGCAGGGATGAGTCGAGTTTGGCAGGAGGTTTTTGATCAGGGTGTAGAATACCTTTTTTTTTTTTTTTGACAATTCCCGCGAGGGCTTTCTAGTAATGGCAGTAGAAAACTGAGTTCAACCCGTATTTATAAAGTTGCAGTAGGAGACGCAGTGAGAAAGAGGGCATTAATGCTCCATTGGGACACCGTTGTGAACCTTTCTGTTCAGCATCCAGTTCCTACCATAGAAAGAGGCAGAAGAAAAAAAGGCTGGGCAAAATGGGTACAAGTCTTGTGAGTTTCACTGTTACGTCAAGTAGATTTTGAAAGGTTGAGAACGCCGTGGATCTAAAATATGAAGTAAATTCGGAATTACTGATTACAATTAGTACAAATTGAACTTTAAGTAGTCTAATTCTCAGATCTCAAATCTCTATTAAATTGAATGTTTTTTTTTTTTGTTTTTTTTTTTAAAAAAACAGGTTTTTTCAAAGATTCAATCCACACCCTTTACATCTGAAGGCTCCGCACAAGCAGTCAGCATTACCAATCAGGTTTTATTGTCTCAGAACTTGAAGCAAAATTAATGACCGCAATCAACACATTTTAAGTTTTTATTTTATTTTTTATTTTATTTTTCTAGTACGCTTGAGACCAATTTGAACTGGCTCCGCCAAGAGAAAATTTACGACTCATCGAAGGAAAGAAAAACCTTACCGCCTTTCCGATATATTGTATTTATTAGGAGAAGAAATGTGTTACCAAAGATTAGAAAAGTTTGTGAAATGATTTCCAAGTAAGTAGGTTACTACAGAAAACGTGAAGTGAGCGGATGTATTAGTATTTATGGTGTTAAATCTCACAAGAACAAGAAAAAAAAAATAATAGGGAGGCCCCGCTGAATAGACTGTTACTGTACGCTCCAATAATACCACTAAGAGCAAAATACAGTACATGGCTATGGGAAAAGTCCCATTTTTGTTTGCGATATGCTAGGCATATGAGAAAATTAATTCACTGATAGTATTAGGGTACGTGTACAGCATGATTCCTAATTTCATTCATCTGTTCGAAAAGAATATATATATATTATCCTGCAGCAAAGTTTAACGCTGCGCTAAACAGGGAAATGAAATGGTAAGAAAAAAATTTTTTTTTTTTTATCTAAAATGACTTATTGTTCTTTTGCATGACCATATGACGGGACAATAAAATTGTTTGGAATAATAAAATGCTCAGCTCTAACTGTGTTAAAAGTATCAGTAGCAACAAAACCAACCAATAAATCTTAATAGACGGTGGGATCACGGGTTGGCTCCCAACAAAGAAAATAAAAGCCATCAAGATTAAAATGGGTGCTTTCATGTTACATGTCTGGAGAGATCAGATACATGGAGTATGAAATAATTTTGAAAATCAGAAAAAATACTTTTAGGTAAATTTACTTATTTTCGCCAAAAGGGTTGGTTGTCATTCTAGGGACCAAAGGTCTAGAGGCTGATGGTTATATGCATACACTCAATACAGCGTGGTTTTTGAATACGAGCATACATACGTTATCAGATTCTTTTAGTGTTTTTGGTCACGAAAATATTATCGCAACAATCTTCTTCTACTAAAATCCGCATCACGGTCAAAAGTGTATTTAATGATGAATCTTAGATTGTAGGATCTAAGGTCAACTTGGTGAGCTTTTAATTAAACCTCTTTCAAAAGGATCTAGATGAGAGTTGTCAATTTTTTCTCTTTGCAACTTTGTAAGTCTACTTTAGAGAAGAGAACTATTTTTTTTTTTTTTTTTTTTTTGCTTTAAACGTTTCTGGTTTATTTAACAAGTTTATATTAATTCGTTCTTGTTAATTTCTTGTTCGCCCAGTAGGATACCATTTTCATTGAGCCTGTGATGAGTGGGATTTTTGCGTGAAAAAAAAATGTTGGATTGGTACTGTCATTTTACGGAACATGCAGAAGAAGCAAAAAAAGAAACTTATATTTAATAAAATACAAACCTGAGTTTTTATTATTATTATTTTTTCATTTGTTGCTCAAGGTCAGTGCGCTTAGTGACACCCCTCATACAAAAAAAAAAAAAAAAAAGGAAAGAATTAGGAGATTACCTTTTCACAGGTACGTATTGTTACGCTTGTACCATAGATGCAGCAGCACTTGATTTCAATCTCATTTTTTTTTTTTTTAAATTATATGGAAAGAATTGAATATTTCGCATCTAATTCTCTTTCAAAAGAAAAAAAAAATACAAGGGAAGATCGTTAATTGTCACGCTCTATTTTCTGGGAAACGTGCAAACCCCGTGAAGGGGAGCCGTGATGTGCGAGTGGACCTATAAGTACGAGTAGAGAAAAAATACTTTTATTCCTTCATTTCCCAAAACTTAGGTGGTTAAGACCATATTTATATAATTACTAAGCTCCTCAGATTTCCAACCTGACATTAATACAACAGCATCCATGCTTGTCTGACAGCAACAGCTTTAATTTCAAAAAGTTTACAAAATAATGTATGAGTATGTGTACCAAGAGACCTTGGAAGTTGATTGATTTAAAGTGAAGATACTCACATTTGCAAATTGCTTTTCAATCAAAAATGTATCCAACCATAGAGAAAATCCTTTTTTTTTTTTTTTTTGATCACACGTTAAAATTAAAACATTTCGAGTTAGGGGCGACACTACCAAAACATTACACACAAAAAAGATCATTTACAAACAACGAATAAATAGAAAAAAAAAAAAAAAAAAAACTGTAACTTAGAAAAAAATAAATAATACGGTATTTATTTGCCATGTCTTTTAATGACAAAAAAAAACCGTTAATATTCCACTGGCTTGCTCCAAATAGGAACCGCTTCTGGTTTAGCCCATTTAATATCGCTCTTCTTCTTCTTGTCGTCAATTTCAATCCATGCACCTTCGTCGCTGACATTGATCTGACCTTCTCTCAGTTTTTGAACTTCAACTTCTGACAAGCCATACGGGTCACGCGGAATCCACACAAGCGGGTTCTCGCTGGTCAGCGATGGGCTTGCATATGAGCTTGATTCTTCTTCCATAGTCAGCTCTTCAGCAGGCTCATGGAACCGATTAGTTAAAAACTCGTTCTGAATGATAGTCGGATCAAGGTACAAGTGGGGCTTGAAGTACCGCGTCAATGTGGACATGTCCTTTAGTGAGCTACCATTGCTACGGTCAGCAATCTCCAGATTGCTTTCACTTGTAACAGGAATTGGACCGGATGAGATACTATCGTCACACATAGGGTTGCCTTGCTTCTCTTGTCTTGCAATCTTGTTCATTCTTGCATCGCCATTGGTACTGATGGAAGTAACAGTATTGGCGGCTTTGCGAAGTAAATCTCTTGGCAGGTTTTCTAAAAGCGGCGAAAAAGCCTTTTGTAAAGCAAGTTGAGTAAATGTCGTAAAAACAATTAGAGCAGCCATGAGTACCAAAGGACCCCAAGCCTTTGCAACCACAAACAAACCAAGTAAGCACACTTCTGCGAGGTAAAGACCAGTGAAAGTCTGGTAAATGGCACGGGGATAGAAAATACCCCTGCCTTCTGAAGGTGCCAAAACAAACAAGAGGTTATGAAGGTAGGCCACATAAATACATCCAAAACCAAGAGCCACAAATGCAAGCATAAGTGGGGAGATAATGGAGTAAGTGATACCAATCACTGTCAAATTAGTGTACACTGGAAAAACGGTACCCCAACCGGTCGAGCCCAAGACATTCCAACGAGTCCACTTCTTTCTTGCGGTATTGTCCAAAATGGCTCCCAAAACCCAGAACAGAGCGAGAGCAACAATTTGAAGAAGAGCACCACCAGCAACAGTAAAGCCTTGAAGCATGAAGTAAGAAATATAAAAATTAGAAGCTTTGGGAAGATTGTCTGAGAGAAGTTTCATGGTACTGCTCGGATCGTTGATGATTTCCTGAACCACTGCGGCCGCACCAGAAGCAATAGTTGTAACGAGGAAGACCTGCACCACCTGAAAACCAAAAAAGGCGTTTTGAACATAATATTCAACAAGGACAGTTGTTGGTGCACCTGCCACCTTAGCCAACATACGGAGAATAATAGGAGGCATCATCATCAGCACAGCCAGGAGGATAGTAGGCAAAAAACCAGAGACGACACCGTAAATAAAATCAGGAATATGGTTGAGGAATCCAAGCCAAGGAAGCTTTTCAGTTAAAGACTTGATGTTAGAAATAGAACCGACAAATGCAACGGGAATTGCCCAGAAGATAATAAGCGTGATAACAAGAACGCTGGCACCAAGCGAGCGTACTAGACGCTCCCACCAAAATAAACGAAGATTACTCCAGATAATATCTTGAGGGCGAACACCAATGTAGCGGGGACTCATGTGCAAGGCTTGATGGTGAGCAAGAGTTTGCACAGCCGTTTCAGCCTGCTCCTGGGTGTGAAAACAAACAAACACAGAATTAAGTTTATCAAACTGATCAACATTATTTCTCATATCATCAATTTCTCTATTAAGCTCGGGAATAGTTTCGCAGCCATAGTTGATGGTATCGACCTTTTCTCCAATTACAGGCTTGAGTTTGTGGGTTGGGCGCTTCTTATCCGGGACATAAAGGGAAATGTCAGCGCCTTCAATAGTTTGCTGTGAAGCGTTCTTCTCAGATTTGAGCTTATTTTTGACAGCTGTTGTAAGAAGCTTATTTTCAGCTGCTTCAACCTTAAGAGCTAGCTTTTCACGTTCCTTCACTTTATCATCGAGTTTCTTAAGAGATCTATTGATCCAGATGTACTTAACACCGTCAAAAATATCTGTGAGATGTTCAACGTCAAGAAAGTCACGAGGTACAGTCGAAATTAAGAGTGTTCGTGAAGAGACAAGGGTCGAGTAGGAGGGTGACGTTAAAACGGCATGCCTAACACCAACATAAAAAACTAGTTCTCTATACAAGGTGAAGATGATAAATCCAAAGAAGAAATAAGCAATTAATGCGTGAGCAAAGTAGCGATTAGGGTTGACAACGTTAGTGAAACTCAATTGATTAAATCCATATTGGCCACCCCCTCCCGTAGCGTTGACGGGGAGCAAAATCGGCCAGGTGACAATAATCCCAACAACAGAAATTAGAATTGTAAGTTTCAGGTAACGAAGAAAAAAGTAGCCGTCAAGTCCAGCGTCCTGCAATATTTCGGTTTCTTTTCGAGTTACTAAATCGGAGAGCCAGCCAGTTAGTCCTGACGTAAGTGCTCGAGGGCGTCTGCTTGGATTGACGGTCTCAGCAATAACCCTGGGTTGGTATGTTTGCTTTTGTTTCGGACGCAAAAAAAGAAAAGCCGTGACAAAGACTGCAAGAATGATAAAGTTGATAACGAACGTCACGCCAAAGTTTGAGACGGAGTTCGTGCCTTGATTTTCGGACGCCATCGTTAGTTAAGTGTAGGGCTATGTTGATGATACTCAAGTTCCGAGAGGGAGATGAAAGCAATAACAATAGCAAATTTTTGAATTTGAGAGATAGAGCAAAGAAGAACAAACAAAAAAATAAGGAAAGAGAATTTGACTGGAAGGAAGATTCATTCTTTATATATATATTCTTAATCAAGATTAATTGTACTAAGACTTTTTTTTTAAGTTAGCTCAAGATGTTTTGAGTTTGAAACCTAAGGCTTTGGGTTGTTATAGGCAAGTTCCAGATGTATGTAACCATGTGTTACTACGAATTATCTTAATTTTCTTATGGTTTCAGTAAGGGTCACTAAAGACTGAAATTGCTAGTGTTGCTAACATTGAATCATCATGCTGAGTAACCAAAGTACTAAGATTTAATACAAACTAGAGGCAGCTAAGAAGTCTTTGACCATCATAGACAGTGGCCGCTGTGAACGTGTTGGGTACATTCACAGATAGCTATGTCGAGTTAGGCTCAAAATACACGTACCAATGATATTAAAAGCTTATGTTTTTGGGCAAACTAGGCATAGCAGATTTCTTCTCTGATCAGAAATAGAAAAAATTCCATTTCAAAGACTTACTCATTAGCTATCATCCATTATCTGTTTTTGCCAAAACAATCCTAGGCCTAGACTTACTCATGATTGCTCAAAACTAGTATAATAATGATAGAAAAATGGATATGAATTGTTGATTTTATTTGGAAATATTTGATGTAAGACCAATAAACTGATCATCTATGTATCTATATAGATCGACGGAGCTGCGAAGATTATCTTGGATCCGTGCTGAATGCAACCGGGCCTCGGTTACATTCTGCTTCGATAACTGGTACATGCAGCTCCTCAGAGCCATTCAAAGTAAATTGTTGCGGTGCCTTGAACTTTAACGTGTCAATTTGGCCACATTTCTTTGTCTTTTATCATCACACTTAAATTTAAAGATAGCGAGATTCATGTATATTTTTTTTTTATCGGTGGATATTTTTTATTCTTACATAAAAAAATATACAAGTCAAATACTCAAGTCTTTAACCAAGTCCCAACTTATTTTGCCGGCCAAAATTTGCCTTGCAGTTTCTAGTGAAGCCCCTAATGGCTATTTCGTAATTTTTGTTCTCATGTGGTAGGAACTTTGTCGTTCGCGTACCAGCTCATTTGGCGCCGCCTCAGATCCTTCATCAATTCTGATATCATTGTAGGTATAGCTTCTTATGGTCTTCGGCTGTGTAGTCTTTTGATTCGGAGCTTGTGGCCCTCGGCGTTTATTGTTGTGTAGTGTCTTTGTTGCCTATTTGGTTGTGTTCAGTCTTATGACAAGCACTCCTTCATAGACTGAACGATTCCCAGGAGCTTAACCTCCTCTTTGGAAGCTTTCTTCTTCTTTCTGTCGGGTATTGCCAGAGAGGTATCTTAGATGTCTGGGGAAAAAAGAAAATTTGTTTAAGTGGATAACCCCTGGCTCATCGCCAAAATCTATCTCCGCGTGCATCGAGCCTACTCACTCACATACCTTCTTCAATGCCTCGGAGAGTCGGCCAGCGTTCTCTACCATACCTTCCCTCGTATAAACTGTGCCGTCGTCAACAAAGCCGGTATCCTGCAACCCTTTCAGCTTCCACAATGCTGTAAAGTGGCGCTATGTAGATTAGAAATAGGAGCGGGGATATCGAAGAGCCTCAGGGTATGTCAGTACCACCGTATCCCAGGTTGGCACCTCACCTTGATTCCTCTGGTCCAGCTTTCATGGCCGGTTCAAAATTCCGGGCTTGTTGTTGCTTTTACCCTGCAAGTTACTGCCTTCATAGCCCTTTAGATATTGTGTCTCTTCAGGCCGGTCAGGCAATCCGACCAACTGTGAGCCGCGATCTCTTTGGACCGTACTAATAATGGTGATCACAATATCGAGGTCGAAAAAATGTGGTCAGAGTTTTAGTCATGTGACCTGTGTAAAGCATATTACTTACACTTTGGTCCGTTCTCAAATATGCTATATTGACGCCACCCAAGAGAGTAAACTGTGGTCCCGGCGCTCGCCAATCATTTTCTCCGTCTCATAGAAACCCCGGCATAGTGTAAATTAGAAAATAACTTGAATAACAAATTCAAACTTGGATTTCCAAAACTTATAGTCTCGAAAGCACTTGACTTCCTTATCATCATCAACATAATCTCATTTCCGTTGTCTTTACAATAATAAAATTCACAAATGCTCTTGAGACACGTCTTTAGAGTCCGCAATGGTGCTGTGAATTCACTCAGTGTTTCAAAGCTCTCTGCTAGATCGGCGTCTTTTCTACACCCAGAGTCAACTATTCGACAAGTATACAAATTAGAAACAGAAAAGAAGACTACATTAGTTCCAGCACATTTATTAGGTACTCCTGAGTCACCTTCTAATGTTCTAGATAATGCTGTAGTTTGCCCCTCACAATTGCCCTTTTCTAGCAAAAGATTAGACAATAAGATCCTGGCCAATTCCGACAATAATAACAATGACAACAACGGTAACGGATCAAGCGCACCCGAAAAGCCCAAGACCGCCAGGAAAAAGAAGGAACAGTCAACTTCGACCGAAGAGTCTAAGAACTCTGAGCCGCAACCGACGGCTCCTAAAACTACCTCAAGATCTTCGACTATAACCCCGCGCATCAAGACCCCGAACGACCAAAAAGGCAGCCCTGCTGAAAAGTTTTATCAATCCGCCACGGCAATGAATAAAGAGCAAGTCCTGATTCTTCCAGTGAGCCAACGACCAATGATTCCAGGTATGTGGTAAATACCAACATTCAGCAACTTTTTTTTTTTTTTGCTGACTTTCTACAGGTTTTAATAAGGCGGTATCTGTGAAGGATCCTAACGTGATTAAGGCTTTAAGAAAGCTTTTCAAAAACGATCTTGATGACAGATGCGTTGGTGTATTCTTACTGAAGGACAGCAAGAAGGATACTGATTTCATTACAAGTCTAGATGAAATTTACGACACTGGTGTGTATGCACGTATAGGCGCGTTTTTCGAAAATCAAGATGGTGCTGCCACTGTCATCCTGTATCCCATCCACCGCATCAAGATTGGTGAATTAAAGGCTGCTACTCCTGTAGGGGCTGCCGAAGATGTTCCTAAGGAGACAAAAGCTAAAGAAATTGATGAGTCTGTTGCTAAACAACTTGCTAGGGAGAGTCTTTATAAAGTCCCCGTCTCTTGGGCTACGGGCATCCAAGATCTTAACGATTTACCTTACGACCCCCAATCTGCCATGATCTCAACTTTAACAGCGGAAATTCTTCGCATTCTAAAGAGTTTAAGTGAGGTTAATGGATTCATCAAGGAGCAGATAGTCAATATTGTGTTGACCGGTAATAAGTTTTCTAGTACTAACGTGTACGAAGAGCCCCATATCTTGGCTGATTTTGCTGCTTCCATTTCTGCAGGAAGAGCAGAGGAGATCCAAGATGTTTTATCCAGTTTGAACATTGAGGATCGTTTGCAAAAATCTCTTGTTCTTGTAAAGCGTGAGCTTGAAAACCTCAAACTTCAGAAGAAAGTAAGCGAAGATGTCGAGAAAAAATTCCAAAAGCGTCAGAAGGAGGACTATCTTATGGAACAACTCAAGGGCATTAAAAAGGAGCTTGGTATGGAGGACGGTCGTGAAAAGATTATTGAATCATTCAGGGAGCGTGTTGCTGGTCTAACTCTTCCCGAGAATGTTCAAAAGGTCTTTGAAGACGAGATCCAAAAGCTGAGCACCTTGGAGCCCAATGCTGCTGAGTACAACATTACTAGACAGTATTTAGACTGGATCAGTCAGATTCCTTGGGGTAAATTCACCAAAGACTCCTACAACCTGGCCAGGGCTATTAGAATCCTTAATGAGGATCACCACGGTCTTAAGGATGTTAAGGACCGTATTCTAGAGTTTATTGCTGTTGGTAAACTTCTTGGAGCTGTAGATGGTAAAATCATTTGTTTTGTCGGGCCTCCTGGTGTTGGTAAAACTTCTGTCGCCAAGTCCATTGCAAAGTCACTTAACCGTGAATTTTACCGTTTCAGTATCGGTGGCGTCTCCGACGTTTCCGAACTTAAGGGCCATCGTCGTACCTACGTTGGTGCCCTTCCTGGTCGCGTTATCCAAGCTCTCAAGAAAACTCAAACCCAAAACCCTTTAATTTTGATTGACGAAATCGATAAAATTGGACGCGGTGGATACCACGGTGACCCCTCTGCAGCTCTTTTAGAATTGCTTGATCCCGAGCAGAACAATTCCTTCTTAGATCATTATATGGACATTCCCGTCGACATGTCTAAGACTTTATTTGTCTGTACTGCCAACACGCTTGAAACTATTCCAGGACCATTGCTCGACCGTATGGAGGTTATCGAAATCTCCGGCTACGTCACTGAGGAAAAGATTGCTATCGCGGAAAACTATCTTGTACCTAGTGCCAAAAAGATGACCGGTCTTAGCGATGTTAATGTGTCATTGACCAGGGAGGCGGTTGAAGGACTTATCAATAAATACTGTCGCGAGAGCGGAGTACGGAACCTGAAAAAGCATATCGAAAAAATTTATAGAAAGGCTGCATTGAATATCATCAGAAAGATTGGTGAAGAAGACGCTGAAGCAGAGGAACTGAAGACTGAAACAGTGGAGGAGTCTAAGCAAGAAGAAAGCCTTGCTAAGACCGAAGGCGAGCCTATTGTGGAGAGTGAGAAGATTAAAGTTCAGCTGCAGATTCCTGAATACACTACTCTGAAGGTGCCGGAAGATATCAGCATCAGCATTTCAAACACTGATCTCAAGGACTATGTTGGCCCGCCAGTTTTTACCGCTGACAGAATGTACGAGGAAACTCCCATTGGTGTTGTGATGGGTCTTGGCGTTACTGGTTTGGGTGGCAGCTCGCTCTACGTTGAGAGTGTTTTAGAGCAGCCGATCAGTCCGTACTCAGAAGCCGGATTCAGCCGCACCGGTCAGCTTGGCGACACTATGAAGGAGTCCTCAACGATTGCGTACTCATTTGCCCGCATGTTCCTTCGTGGTCACTACCCAGGGAACAGATTTTTTGAGCGTGCTAAGATTCATTTACACTGCCCAGAGGGTGCGATTCCAAAAGATGGCCCTTCCGCTGGCATTACGATGGCGACATCATTGCTGTCACTTGCGCTCAACCATTCTGTTGCGCCTACATTTGCCATGACAGGTGAGCTGACTCTCACTGGTAAGGTTTTGCGAATTGGTGGTCTTCGTGAAAAGTCAGTGGCGGCAAAGCGCTCCGGCGCCACTACTATTTTCTTCCCCAAGGACAACCTTGCAGACTGGGAGAGTATGCCAGAAAACGTGAAAAAGGACCTGACCGGTATTCCCGTGGCGTGGTACTCAGAGGTCTACGACAAAATCTTTGACAACGTTGAAAACGCCCAGAATTTATGGAAGGAGCAGTACCGCCGTATTGACGAAGCTCAGGCTGCTACCCCTGCGGCAGCTAAGGCAGAGCCTGTGGCAAAGCTCACCACGTAATGTTCAATGAAATGTTAACAATTGTTTGTTTTGTTTTTGTTTAATTTGTTTTTTCTCTCATAAATATATATAGTAATACTACAACTCATCTCCAAGTAAATATTACCATTGAGCATCTGATCGCAGTCAAAGCAGCTATGAAAAAGCCGATTACTACTTATGTTTGGGCTTTTTCTGCTTGCGCTCGTTTTCAAAAAAGCTTGTCACATCGTGCTCAGTAACAACACGGTCGCCCTCAGCAAAGCCGCGCAAAAATGTAGTCAAGGATGCGCGGATCCCGTCAAGCGCCTTGAGCCCCTCAATGGCCTGTTGCCGCGGGATGGCATTAAGTAAGGCAGCTTCGTCCTCGCTGGCTTCGGCGGAGGTGTCGAGCGGCGGCGTATACGTAGTTTCCTCTGCAAAAAGAAAGGGGAAGCGCTCAATGTAAGACGCTAGCGCGGGTACACCCGTTGCCGTGGTGGCGAGCGTGTGCAGCCGGGTCTTGTAACCAGGGTCGTCAAAGAGGACAAAATAATCGCTTTTGAATGCATTTGTGCGCACTAGCCTCCGGCCAATTGGCTTTGACCCTTCAATAATTTTATCATTGTTGTTGTTTTTTTCACTGCTGTCAGCGGCAATGGTAGAGTTGGTGTCAATGGTAGAAAAAATGAGATCAAACAGCGCTTGTTCGGAGCGCACGCAGTTCCAGCACACAAAGCCAGCCACATCAGCCAGTTCATCCTTTGTAATTGGCAGTAGTGGCGCTGCTGTCACTGATTCATCATCATCTGCTATCACTGTGGCTTCTTCCTTTTTGATATCGTGGGTCTCATTCTCAACAGAATTTTTTGCACTCAAGATCTCTTTACCCTCTTGCTTACTTTTCCTCTCCGCTGCCTTAGCTGTTGAATCGTTGGTTGTGTCGGCTGTCAACGCGGCACCACCGCGTTTGCCAGTGAGCCATTCAAGGACGCAGCTATCATGGAACCAGTCCTCATCGCAAGCCGTGCCAAAACAGCACTGTACCATCAAACGCTCCTCTACGTCGGGGTTGTACGGTTCATCACAAACACAAAACAAGCCGCGAAAATTGTGGCTCGTCATGGGCTTGCTCTCTTCACCCTTTGTTGCTGATGCTGCGGCTACTGCTGAAGTCGCGGATGGAGTGGGGCCAGTAGCCGTGCTGCTGCTGCCATTGCTGCCAGTGCTGGAGACTGATGCGCGGCAATGTTTCTTTTTTAGCACACAGCGCGCGGCCGGGCATCCACACGCGTATCCACGCTTGGTAAAAAGCTCGACGAGCTTGTGGTCTTCTCCAGGGTGGCACTGGATACTGCACGAGTAGCAGATGCCCTCGCGGCACGTCAAGCATGCATAAAGGTTCTGGCGCGTGGTAGCGATACTTTCGCCCAGGGTGGTGGCAGAACACTCGCTGGGGTCGTAGGGAAGTGTCTCAAGCGCCTCGTGCTTGAGCGCTTGCTGAGATGCGAGGTAGTCGACAGCCGTGACAATCTCGTCACTTGTCACCGCAGGTAGTTTTCCGTTGTGCTCGCGGTCAGTCATTGTCGCTTGCGGTCTCAGGGAAAAAAGAAAGAAAAAAAAAATCACAGAGGTATGTACAATTAAGGATTTCGCGCAATTGTTGAATGAGATTTCGGCAAAAGTAATCGAACGTATACAACTGACAAAGAATACTAAAGAAAAAAAAAATTGGATAAATTCAATAATAATTTGAATTTTTCAAGGAGTCGCTTAACTTGATAGAAGAGAGAGGGGAGAAGAGCTTATATCATGATTTGAGTGACGCGTCTCTGCTCAATTAGATAATGGTATCGACGCGTTTGGATTTTTTTTTTTTTTTTTTTTTGATTTTTTCGATTTTTTTGGTTGTTTGTTTTTTCCTACTTTTTCTTCTGTACACTTAATAAAACTGAAAGAAAAAAAAAAAGTAAATAAATATGAGCTACATTTATTCTAGAAAAAAACATGTTTATGATCTATTAAATCCCACCATTACTTTTAATAATTATCCTGGACCACGGGGTGGGAGCCCGGGGTAGCCGCAGGCCTACACAGAGCGCTTCCGAGCCATCACAAAAACCGTGCACTGAAGAGAAATCAATGTGATTTTTACAGCCCTTATATATCATCTGACATCTTAGAAACAGCAGCAGCAGCAATAATAAAATCACCAACAGCAAAAGTAGTAATAGTAGTAGAAAAAAATTGAAAATAATGAAAAAAAAAAAAGAAAAAAATTCAGTAGTCTTCATCATGACTCGTAAGAATAATTTCCGAGTTGTCGCATAAAAATAGCATCATTCCCTGCATCGTTTGCATATCGTATGAACAAAAATAGTGAGAACAAGAAAATAAAATAAAAAAAACTGGTGACTAACGTTGGCGGGTTTCCTACTCCAATTCAAGGTCACCGACGACATTATCTTCTTCATATTCAGAGTCACTTGACGTCAGCGTCAGATCATACTCCTCCTCACGGGCGTAGGGCTCAATCTGATGAGCATCGGACTTTCTGCGTTTGGCCTTAGTCTGAGCGGGGTCCTCATCGAATAGAGATTTCGAGTCGCCGCGTTGGTAGTCATCTATACTGCGACGACGGCGATGGTGATGAATGGCTGTGAGGTTGAGATATGCGACGCGTTTCCGCTTTTTGTTGAAGAAAAACCACATATACGACCAGAGGGTGCCAGGTTCGTCGTCAAGGAATGACTCAGGTGGCGTGTGAGAATACACATCGCATTCCTTGAGGCCAATATGACGGTCAAGGCATTCCCATATGCTTGTGGGGACTGGAATACCGCTGGCAAAAAGTAGGTTATTAAATGAGTTGATCACATAGGTTGGGGTGCCTTCGCGTCGAAAGTCCGATGGCTGGAGAAAGGAAAAATCGTGATCTGGGTGTGAGTAGTTGAGAATAGAAATGAGATACGCAAACGCCTTGCGCGAAGCGGGTTTGTGCAGGGGACCAAAAGGCGAATCTGAAAAGGAGTTTGATATCGTCTTGAGCACTTCTGAATCAATCGTAGACTTTTTCAGCTTGGAGTTGGTATTGGTGGGGGAAGAAGAGGATGAGGGTGGAGAAGAAAGCACTGGAAAGTTGGTTGTGGAGGAAGACGCGACATCTGTAGCCGTCGCGGAGGCAGTAACTGTAGGCGCAGTTTCTTCAAGGCTGCTAGAAAGTACAGGCTGCCCTAAGCTGCTCGAGAGTGCAGGCAGCGTCGATTTGGTTGTTGGGGAAAGCGACTTAGATAAGAGATCGGGGTTATTACTAGTAGAGTTGATATAATTGATAGCATCCTGTTGAAGGTCATCGAGATGCTTATCAATAGTCTTGTAGAGCTTTCTGTCAGAGGCAGCCTGCTTAGTAGAGTAGATGTCGATGGCGCCGACAATCTTACACTCTGGTGTTTCAAAGGAAAGAATCGAGTTTACTTTCTGTAGGTCGTCATATTCCAGGAACTGAAAGAAAAAAGGACGCGAAAGTGTTAACGAGGTAAACTATTAAAAAGTGGATGGCAGCCAGCGGCATGTCATCTATAATGGAAGCGGTGGTTGACACAGTACATACCTTCATGGTGGCGATAAAGACTAGGGCGGGGAAGAGGCAAAAGGCTGACTGGCGTAAAAGGCTGATATGATAGTAGAGGTTGTTGATAGAGAAGGTAGGAAGGAAGAAGGGAAAATTGCTTTGGTATTTATGTTTTAATTCAGTTTATTGAGTTTTGTTCAGGTTTTTTGCGTGCGCTGTTTGGCTGGAATCGAGGGCTTGTGCTGAGACGTCTCTACCTTTTTTTTTTGTTTTTTTTGTTTTTTTGTTTTTGGTTTACTATTCAACTACACAGGTTTACCAAAGCAAGTATGTAGACGGCCGATAGGAAAAAATACCAGTGCACTTGCTCTAAAATCATCAACAGACCCAACCGTCATGAATGCAATAGCCAATGTCAAAGTCATAAACTTAATTCTGCCCGTTCCATGTTCAACTTATTACATGCAGAAGTTTTCATGGTTTGCCTGCCATCGTCTGCGCCATCTAAGCGCCATCATTCGCTCGCTGACCTCCCAGCAATAAAAGTAATAACAACAACTACAACAACAGCAATGTCATCACCAATATTAACAAAGACGGACGGCCTGTTCACTGCCAGTATCAACAAGATTGAGCAGCAGCCTATTTTTACGATTAATTTTAGCCAGTCGCTGCTGCTTTTTCATCATGTGGGCAAAAGGCCTTTCCAGCTTGCATCTCTTTTTTTTCTGACTTTAGTAGAGTTTATTTTTTTTATTTTTTTTTTCACTATCTAGCAAATATATCTATTATTCAACTTAATTATATGTCAACACCATTCCGTTTTAATCCCCTCGTAGGTTTTCGGATCCTCTTTGTCAATTGAACGCAAATCAGTCAAGCTGTAATCTTTTTCTTTTTTTTTAATCTCAAGGCTGGTAGCTGCTATCCCTACCTGAGAATGTATTCGCGCGCATGGCATAGCCCAGCAAAGCCGCTATTGCCGTTTTGGCATTCAACCCTTGCCCATATCACTGAAAATCACGAGATCTCAATTTCTAATGATAAGATGCTTAGCATTTATTACATAACATGAAAGCATTAGGAATTAAGTCTTAAGCAAAGGTTGAAAATAAAACTAAAGTTATGTAATTTATTACATTATCAAAAATAAAAATAAAAAACGAAAGGCTTATTCTGGGCTTTCAAGTCTTGACCTCAGATAGTTAAGCTTCAAAACCTTTGCTGGAAAACACCTTTCATGATAATCATAAAATCAGCTACTTCTTAACTATTAGAAAATGATTTAATAAAATAAAATATTGCTTTTGTTGAATGAAACTCTTGTTCATATGCCACCAACAGAAAATTAAACAAATATTCGCTTCAATCCAATTTTTTTATGGGTGCTATTCTACGTACTCATCAATCATTTTATAAACTCTCATGAATATTTACAAAAGCTGATCAAGAACAAGATGTACACAAGTCACAAAACAAATAAAATAATAAAAATATTATATATATATGTGTGTATAAAATATATACATTTATTTCAATAAGGCAAAAAAAAAAAAAAAACATCTTCCAACATATATTATAGGATTTAGAGTATAGTAAAGAAACACTGACATACATTAATATCATATTGATATCAGAGATTGCAAAAGTCACTTACAAACTGCTAATTTAAACTGTCATCAGAAGGGAAAATGAATTAAAAAATTTTAGACTCTGGCCTCAGCACCACAATTGCTTTTGGCATCAAGAAAAAAAATTGGCAATCAAATCTGAGAAAAATCTTAACATGAAGCTTTTCCAAGTGGACAAGTAAGACATCCTCCGTAATACTTTCCAGCTTTTAAATAGCTGCGTTCAAAAATTGTTTTTATTAGGAAAATACTGTTGACACCCCAAACAGTTTTTCGCTTTAATAAATAACACTAGCAATGTATCATTTTGCAACCAAGAGTGGTTTCATCAAACAGATGAAACCAATTCTCCTGGTATTGTTTGTAACAGTGTTACGTTTTGTTATGTTTTCGACAAGCAATTTGTTCATTGACCTAAAAAAAAAACATGAGTATTTCGATTATTAGAGGCCAAATTGCAAGAGGATTTCAGTGTTGTGATATTAAAAACTATTATTGATGTAGTGAAAATCGGTAACGTTTGCTTTTAAATAAATGTGAACAATGAATCTGAAATAAATTCAATGATTGAAAAATGGAATTTAAAACTTTTTCAATCCTTCTGCCATTTTTGAGCTCTAACAAGTACACAAAAAGTGACACTTTCATAGAAAAGAATTATATCTATGACAATCTGTAAACAAAAATTTATTATTATCTATATGCAAAGGATTTCTTTTAGATTTTGTTAATAAGGTGCCTGTTTAATGAAAAAAATATCTCTCTAATTGTATATGCAATAAAATGGAAGAGTATGCAACGTAAATGTTGTATATAGTTTGAAAACAAAAAAAAAAAAAAAGGAAAAGCGTGTACCTTGGAGATTGTTAGAGAAACAACATACTCTCAAGCTTTTACTTGAAAAAAACTTTTATATTTTTTTTTGGCATTTTTCAATAGTTTTTTTAATTCTGGTATGAAGTATCACCATTTTTATAACATCAACTGGCGGTTGTAGCAGCTGTAACAACAGTGTAATAGTCATTATATTGAAAATGCTTACAAAGTAAATGTATGGACAACCAAAATAAAGCTCTTACAATTACTATTAGGGTAGAGACCTAATGAGCATAGTAATTATATGAAAATGGTCTTTCCCTCTGAAACTTTAGGGAAAAACAGGAAATAAAAGTGTTTTCTCTCTACTCGTACATACCTATAGGTCTACTCGCAAATCACAGCTCACCTTCGCGGGTTTGCTCGTTACCCAGAAATTAATCGTGACATTTACTATACTCTGTATTGTTAATCGGTCAGCTTGTGAAAAATTCAGCAAGTGGCATTTCATGGCTTCCTGCTCACAGCCATCGTCCTAATTATTTTATGACAACCGAACCACTAGTCGGAGCTTTCTTTCCTAACCTGTAGCCACAAAACTAAGCGAGCCGTTACACAAACACCTATAGCACTGTGATAATCTTTATTGTAAAGTTAAATTTCTATTATAAGCATTATTATTAAGCTCCTTTTCCACAGGACTCAAAATATGCTACGAAATTAAAGATTGGATAAATAATTTTTTTTTGGCAGTTTCAAATGACCCAAAAAGGTCCTCAATTTTAAGTCCCTTGTTGGTTCTCTCAGCCGTGCAAATTTTGTCAAGTAGGTTCAACCAAAACTTGAAAAGTACCATTGCTTTAACAAATGAAAAAAAAAAGCATTTATCGTTTAATAACAGCACGTTAAAAAACAACCGCAAAATCGCAAACGATAATTGCCTGCCTTATTTTGCAGGTTAAACCTACTGCTAAATTCTTGTCTTTAAGTTAGCAGGTTAATTAATCTCTCGCTGTCAGAATAGTTACCTTAACCAGCACGGAACTAACTGTCCAATTTTAGTAGTGCCGAGAAAATGACGGCAAAAAACTTATACCATCTAAAAAACAACCTTGATAGTAGTCTTGGCTAGATAATTGTTGCTTCATTTCACCACATTTGAAAAAAAAAATCTTTATTATATATAAATCCTATCTTGTTTTATTTCACCGGTTTTTTTTTTGTTTTCATTTAATTTCATTTTAATTATTTTTGAAGTCCAAAGAATCATCTTCAATATTATCATCATTTACGACAACTATCATGAAAATTCCAGTTGCATTTCTTCTTTCTTCGGCTACCATTGTCGCTGCTCAGTCGGTGACATCTTTGGTTTCTCCTCAAGTTACTGGTTGCCATAATCACGACGGCGTGTTTATGTGTATAGATGCGAACGGCAATGAGGGTGTCATATCTCCCGCTCCCACTATCACTCCTCTTCCCTCTTCCTACACAGGCTGTCATGCTCATGGAGCAAATACCTTTTGTATGGATGAAAGTGATGAAGTACAGTTTCAGGTGCAAACCGAAGACCATGATCACGAAAGCGAACATCAAACGGCATCAGTCACAGCGACAACAACAAATGCACCTGCAAGTACTGGTCAGACAACGGCAGTTACTGGATGCCATTTTCATGGCGCAACCCAGTTTTGCGTCAACGGCAATGGTGTTGAAGGCATTGTAACCCCAGCCCCAACCAATACCGAATCAGCACCTGCAGAATACACCGGCTGCCACCAGCATGGCTCTGACACATTTTGCATGAACGGCGACAAAGAAGTGCAGTTTTTATCGGAGGATACTGCGGGCAACAATGATAGCTCAAAAACTTCTTCAGAGAGTTCTGAAAGCAGCATCTCATGCCATTACCATGCTGGCGTTGAACACTGCGTTGACGCCAATGGTGTGACCGTTGAGCAAACTTGTGAATTTGTTTCTCGTGATAGAAATGTTAATCTCCGTGTGGGTCTTCTCTTTGCCGTTCTCGCTGCTACTGCCTTTGCTGTTTTTCTTCCTCTTTTTCTCAACCGCTTTGCGAATGTTGAGCTTGACGGCATTATTTTTACAATTTTCAAGCAGTTTGGTACCGGTGTTATTCTCTCTACTGCATTAGTTCATTTGCTCACACATTCTCAACTTTTTTTTGAAAATGAATGTTTAGGTAATCTTGGATACGAAAGCACGTCTACTGCAATAGCCATGGCGGGTCTTTTTTTGGCGTTTCTGTTTGAGTATACATTTTCTAGACTTGTTTCCAGCAGACAGAGATCTCTTGTTCACACTCATGACTGCGAATCAGATCAACAAAATTCGGATAAGGCTATTGCCAATTCCACAGTTGAAATTGATCCTCATGCTGGCCACTCTCACGGCCCTCTTTTAAACCCCCATGACAGGGTCAGTGTTTTTCTTATTGAAGCCGGTATTATTTTTCATTCCATCCTAATTGGTCTTACTTTGTCAGTTTCTGGTGATAATGGATTAATTGTTTTATTTATTGTCATTATTTTTCATCAAATGTTTGAGGGGATTGCACTCGGATCGCGTATCTCCGGCCTGGGAAACAATGCACCGTTTTGGGAAAAGCTCCTCATGTGCGCTGGTTACGCTGTGACCACGCCTATTGGCATGGCTATTGGAATTGGTGTGTTATCAGTTTTCAATGGCAACAACAAAAGTACAATTATTGCCATTGGTACCATTGACAGCTTTTCTGCGGGTATCTTGCTATGGACTGGTATTGTCGACATGCTGGCAATGGACTGGATCTTTGGACCTTTGGCAAGGGCCGGTCTATTTAAAACATTGTCTGCTATGATTTCTTTAGTGGCGGGTATGATTTTGATGAGTTTTTTGGGCAAGTGGACCTAAGCTGTTAAAATTTAAAATTTTATCTTTTTGGCGTGTTTTATTCTATGCTACACGTTTTATGAATATCAGTTTGTTTTTTCCATTCAATAATCTTTTTTTCGCTTCATGGCTATTAATAAAATCACCACTTTTTACCTATTTTTTTTTTTTTTTTTTAATCAAAGTAAAAAAAAAAATTAAGCTCAGTTCAATCAGTATATTTACCATAATACTAGGAAGACTGTTTTGTCCAAAAATGAAAAAAAAAAAAGTTTTTGGAGAAAGATTTCGTCACAAAAAGTCAGTAATCATTGACTGAGTCTTTAGTCACAACTAAACCAAGTTCATAATTAATAAAATTATAAATTTTTAATGAGTTCATCTATATATCCAAATTTTCTGTTTAACCTTGGTTTGCCAGCCTCCTCAAGCAAGTAGAATTTACTCAAACCATCGCCCACACTTTTCTACCATCTTGAAAAAGGGTTGTTTCAAATGGCCTGCATATGCAGGGTATCATATATACCATTTGCTTTTTTTTTTTTTTTTTTTTTTTTTTTTTAATACAGTACTTCTATATTTTAATATTGACCAGACTGTTTCTCAACTGAATGAAACACGTAACAAAATGTATCAGAGTGAAGCCAGAATTTCTTAAATAACAAGTTGAAATTGTAATGCTCTTAACCTACTCCCTCCCTGTTCCCAGCACCATGCTTCATAACATATTACAATGCTCTTAACCTCATTTGGTTATTCTAGTACATTTGGAAATCAAGCAATTGGCGCTGATAACCATATTAACAGCCATAAAAAATTGCCACTGCCAACAATTATTTTAGACTATTGCGGGCCAATTGAGATAATATGTGGCTTTCATGATTGTCATAAAGAGAACATTATAATCTGACACAGATGGCTTGCATTAGTATTAGCAAATCAAACCTAAGAAAATACTTACCATGAAATCTGGGTAAGGGTAGTATCCTTAATTGCCGATGGGTCCAACTCCCAAACAAAAATATTTGGGACCTGATCAAAGAGTTCATCTTGATAGATACCTTCTCTTTTTTTTTCTTGTCATTTCTTTACACCTTATCACTACCACGACACAAATTTACTATGCTTGAATCTCTAGTAGCATCTCTGCTTAATAGATTTTTGGTGTGTTTAAATCTGATTAACAGATTATTTGGCATAGTTTACTAACAACTTCTTTCAGGGCAGCTATGTATGTTGAGCTGAATTCAACGTGGGGCAGGGCTTCTAACAGTGTTGTTCAAACTTAGGTCCAAAATTTTGATCCCAACCAATTGAACATAGGAATATGGGGCGGCGATGTGAAACTTACAAATTTGACATTGAAGAGAGAGGTATTTATTTGATAGCGCTTTTTTACTAGGGTCTTTCTTTTTGTCATGTAATTTGCTAACGAGCTTATGCTTTTTTCTTGACAGGCGCTAGATCAATTGAAACTACCATTAGATATTATCGATGGCCATCTTGGGCAATTGGTGTTACAAATTCCCTGGTCGAATCTCAAAAACCAACCAGTCAAGATATTAATTGAGGACGTGTTTTTAGTAGCGGCGTCCAAGTTTGACACCTTCAACGACATTGACCCTGATGACGAAGATCGCCGTGCGCATATTCTCAAACTCAACAAACTAGCAAAATATGAGGTTACTTCCAAATTCCAGGCTGAGAGCAACCTGTCACCAGAAGAAGCTCGCAAACAGCAGAGCTTTACTGAAAGTCTCGTTAATAAAATTGTTGACAACCTGCAGATTACAATTAGAAACATCCATGTGCGATTCGAAGACAGATCAACAGGGATTCCCCTCTCGATTGGCTTATCCCTAGAGGAGCTGTCAGCACTTTCAACTGACAGCAACTGGAACCCATCTTTCATTGAGAATTCTACCGGTATTACGCGGAAACTAGCAACACTAAAATCACTTTCCATGTACTGGAATACAGACTCTGAGTCAGCTCGCGAGTCAGATGATCTATTGCATTTCATGGCTACAGCTCCTTCAAACACCGTTAAAGAGTTTCAGTACATTCTGCGGCCTGTATCAGGTGTGGGACATATTACCCTGAACAAGGACCCAGCTGAACCTGCCACGAACGCACAGCTCGTCTTTGAAAACCTGGGGTTTGTGTTTGACAATGAGCAGTACAGAGACATTATTTTAGTGGCAGAGGAGTTTCGCAAATATCAGCAGATTGTGCAGTACGTACGTTTTCGGCCGAAAGTGCCCGTGGAGAAAGACCCTAGGGCATGGTTCAAGTACGCTGGCGACGTCATTCTAAAGCAAGTCCGGGAGAACCGCAAGCAATGGACCTGGGATTACATTTTAGAGCGTCGCGAAGATAGGCTCCGCTACATCCAGCTATATAAGAAAAGGGAATCTGCTGTACCAGGTAGCATTTCTGACGCCGATAACGAGGAGTTTGATCTGATTGAGCAGAAATATCCGTTTAGCGATCTCAAGTTTTTCCGGTCACTGGCAAAATCTGAGCTGAAAAGAGAAAAGAAAAAACAACCCCCACCCGAACCACAGTCCTGGTCATCTTGGATTTGGGGTTCATCAACTGCAACAAAAGAAATTGCTGGTGAAGTTGTCACCGAGGAGCAAGAGAACGAGTTTTACGCCGCGATTGAATGGGATGAGAGCCAAGCAACAGAGGCCATGGATGATAAAAGCGATTCTGTGGTGTTAAAAGTGTCAACAATGCTAAAGACTGGCAGTTTCACGCTCAGGAATGATCCACATGGCAACCGTTCTCATGATGTCATGAACGTGCTATTCAATGGGTTCAAACTAGACTTTGATCTCCGTGGTAGCGGTAACTCTTTTCTTGCTGATTTGTCACTGCAGGAGCTCCGCGTTGATGATGGTTCCCCAGACACTCTGTTCAAGCAAGTTGTTACTGTCAAGTCACTTAGTGACAACGTTCTCCCTCAGCTTTCTCATGACGACTGTCACGACCATTCTGTTGATTTGTCGCCCACATTTTTTGGGCTCACTTACGAACACAATCCTCTTGAAGGTACGGCAGACTCTAATCTTTTTTTAAAGATGCAGGGTATCACTGTTTTTTACAATAAGCTAGTTGTTGAGAATGTGGTGAGATTCTTTAAACCTCCTAAGTCACACTTGCAGACTGTCGGTGCGCTACTGAATGCAGCCGGCGCTACGGTCGAGGAATTCCGCGATTTGACTCGCATGGGTCTTGAGTATGCTTTACAAAAACACAAGACTCTCAACCTTAAGTTGGACATCCAAGCTCCTCTTGTTGTCATTCCATCTGATGTTACGGATGTCGAGTCTTCTTGTGCCATTTTCGATGCAGGCCATATTAGTGTCGAGAGTCACCTAGCAAGCAAGGAAATTGTTGAAAAAGTCCAAAAGAAAAAATCTGAGCAGTTCAATGAAGAGGACTGGAAGACTCTTGAGTCCTTAATGTACGATCGCTACAACGTCAAGCTGCATAGCACTCAATTTATGGTTGGTTCTAGTTTACGCAATACCATGAAAAATATCAATAACGGTTTTGAAAAAAGCAATACTATTGTCATTGACAAAGTTAATCTAGATTTCTTGGTGGAGGTCTCAATTCTCCCTGAGGCTCATAACATCACTCGGTTCAAGACATCAGGCAATCTTCCGTTACTGTTAGCATCGATTTCTGATGAAAAGTACCGCATTTTAATGCTCATTATCGAATCTAGTATCCCCAACTTCGATTTTGGGGTTGTGCCGGATGATGAAGAGACTATTGATGCTTTTACTGGAATTTCAACTGAAGCTCCCGATCTCACGGTACTTGATGAAAGTGATGATGACTCTTCTACAGTTGTTTCTCAGAAGCAAGCTGCTAGTGACCGTGAACTGCTTGAGTTTGATTTTAGTATTGACAAAGTTTCACTCTCGCTTAACCGCTGTGTTTCCGAGTCAACTCTTGAACAAGATCTGCTGATTGATCTGAGTCTCTATTCCTTTAAGTTTGGTCTCAAGGTGCGGGACGATAACATCACTGCACACGCTTCACTGCTTAATATTTCCATTGAAGACCACATTCAAAAATTACCATCTGGCGAGCTAACAAAAATTGTTTCTTCTTCCAATGTTAGCGACAAGGTTGATAACAAATTGCTCACTCTTGCTTACAACCGTGACAACTTGAGTGGTGACCAAAGTGTTGACTTGGATCTACTGACTGTTAAGTTTGTGGTAACACCAAAGACTATTTTATCACTGATGGATTTTGCGCGGTCAACATTCAACACTTCTTCCAATGTGACTCGAACTGCAACCCCGGACCTTGCTGACCAGGAAATTACAAAATCTATTTCTGATGTTTCTCCTACTACCTCTGCATCGTCTTCGTCTGCTGCCGGTAAGCTCAGCTTGAAGATTCAGCTTCGCTCGATTATTGTTGTTTTGAATGACGATGGCATCAAACTAGCTACTTTCCAACTTGACCAGGCTCAAGCTGAAGTTGAAATTATTTTGGAAGATATCAATATCCATGCTAGAATTGGCCAGTTGTCTCTTCATGATGACATTAATGAGGGTGTTTCTCGCAATTCGGTATTTAGAACTCTTGTTAGTATGGAAGACAACGATCTTGCGGAACTTCGCTACAAAACATTCAGCCATCCATCCGAGTCAATGAATTACAGCTCCATGGTTTTCTTTCGCGCTGGCTCAATTCGTGTTAATCTCATTCAGGAGCCTGTAGCTCGTCTCTCTGCCTTCCTTTCTAGATTCTCCCAGATGAAGAAGTTTTACGATGCTGCTCGTGATGCTGCCATGAACCAGGCTAAGCAGATTGACGGTACTAACAACATTCAGTTTGATGTGCTTATTTCTTCGCCTATTGTCGTTATTCCGCGATTAACTTGCTCAAGTGATTGTGACTTTCTCACTGTACATCTTGGTGATATCTTTGCTAGAAACGAATTTACGAACAGTGTTGAAAACAATATTGTCACTGGGGTTCGGTCTATCAAATTATCGTCCGAGATTGATAAAGTCCCGCTTGATGTGCTAGGAAATGTGGATTTGGCCTTCAATGCTGTCTATAATACCACCACGTCAATCACAGATGTGAAAGGTTTCTTGTCTGATACGAATATCAAGCTTACAGAACTGCAACTTGAATTTTTGTTAGAGGCTTCTGCGGCGCTCTCAAGTATTGCTTCTGGAGATTCTGGGCTGCAGGAGGCTGAAATAGACGAGCTCGGCCAAGAACTTGGCATTCAGGGCAACCTGGAGTCCTTAGGATTGGTGGGGAGCAACTCGTTTTCTGACGAGCGACTTGATAAGGATTCGAACAAGTTAAGTCTCGAGTTTGATGCGCACAATATTTCGGTGTCACTTTACAATAACACTAAATATGTGAAGTCTGATGGTGAAGACTTGGAGAAATATGCTCTTTCAAAATTTTCTCTCAACAAGACTAAATTATCGCTTCAAATTAAGGGTAATGGTGATATCAATACGGATGTTGCTATTAAATCGTTCACGGTCGAGGATACCAGGCAAGACAAAGACAATCGCTTTACTGAGATAATTCCGGCTGCCTCTGAATCTGTAACCAATCAGTTCATTGCGGTTGCTTCTCTTAAGGAGGGTTCGAACGGCAACAAGTTGCTTAAAGCAGATTTGACTGTGACTAACCCTCGTGTTATTCTTGCAATTGATTACTTGGCTGCACTCAAATTTTTTTCTGATGCTGCAATTCCTAATAGTACACCTATTGAAGATAAGCTTGGTTTGGAGACTATCGTCGAGGAAGAAGAGTCTGGGTTTGCGCCTGAATCTGCCTTGCAGACTTTACCAACACCTTTGGCTTCTGAATCCCCATCTACTAAGACTAAACTCGAGATTGAATACAGTTTGAAGGTCACCGACTCTTCAGTTATTCTTCTTTCAGATCCAAAGCTTGTTGATACCGAGGCAATTGTTTTTAAGGTGGATTTGATCTCGCTATCTCAGAAAGATGATGTTATTAAGACCAATATTAATGATGTTGGCATGTTCCTTTGCAGGATGAATCGCTTTTACGAGAACAGACTGCGGATTATTGATGACTTTTCGGTTTGCTCCGTACTTGATATGTCGTCCGGTATTATTTCCAAGGTTGATGTTTCTTGTGAAGCCCTTGTACTTAGACTTTCTCTTCGTGATGTGCTGCTTGCGCTTGACATTTTTAAGAGAGCATCTGAAATGGCATCACCTGGTACAGAGCCTAGTTCACCTCTTGTTTCAGCTCATTCAGATAACAGCCAAGTCAAGAGTCTTGATAGGGGTAGCGGGCATGCTCTTACAACACTTTCTCGCCGTCGCTCTAGTATCAACTTTTCTGGACGACGACCTTCTTTGATCCAATCAACATCCGTAGCCCCAATCAAGCAATATGTGGAACAGCGTTTACGTGTTGAATTTGAAGGCTTACGATTGGTGATGATTGGCACTGTCCATGAACTCCCTATGCTAGACGGCTGTGTGCGTCCTTTCACTGTTACAGCAAACAACTGGTCAGAAATGTCTAGTGAGTTTTTTGCTTCTGCAACTGTGGATACGTTTTGGAATATTTACAACTATGAGAAATCGGCTTGGGAACCACTTCTCGAACCCTGGAATTTAACTTTTTCAGCTTCCAAGCCTAAAGAAAACCAGATTGCTATTGATGTCAAATCAGACAAGAAAACTGATGTTACAATAACCGATCTTACTATTTCCACGCTAAACAAAGCTCTCACTTACTTCTCAGAAGATGTTGATTTCTTGAATAAGACTAGAGAGAATGCAACTCTGTATAAAATTGAAAACCAAACTGGATTTGATTTTGAGGTTTGGGCTACTCAAGGTAGTGCCGCTGCTTCTACCAATAACAAGATGGTTGTCAAAAATGGCGAGGAAATTCCTTGGAATTTTTATGATTGGCACACTATGCGTGAAAACCTGAGTGTAGATTCGCAAAAGGTTGAACTTAATCTCAAGCTTACCGGTATTTCTTTCGATACACTGTCAAATGTTTCCGTAGCCAGCATTGGCGAAACTTTGTACGATCTCAAACACAGCAGAGGCGGTCCTAACGGGCAGCTAGTGTGCGAAGTTGTTCTAACAGATACAGTTAAACGGGTTATTTTCCGGTCTCCTTTGACGTTTAAAAACCAGACCCAGGTTGCAGTTGAGATGTGCTTAGATATCTCTAGCAATACTTCGCGGCGCTGGAAAATCGAACCTGGCCAGTCGCAATCCGTGCCGATCAATCACCATTTTCGTGAGGCTGTTAGTTTTCGTCCCGATAGCAACTATGGCTTTAACTGGAATGACAATCCTGTTCATTGGCAGAATTTACTTTCTCGTCCTAGGGCATACTCGTGTACAGCTTCTGCCAACTCGAATATAAAATTTTTTATTCAGTTCGCAATTGCTAATAAAAAGCTTACACCCGCTGCTGCTTCTGGTAACACGTACCCCGCCAGTCTCCGTGTTGTGCTCACTCCTCCTGTAGAGGTTACTAATCTTTTGCCGTTTGACATAACTTATCGCATCTATGATAAGAGCACTGGTAAGGACTGGAAAAATACGCTCAAGAAGGGTGCAACAAGCGCTGTTCATGTCGTTGAGCCGTCACGACTTTTACTGCTTAGCGTGCATCCTGCGCCAGAGTCTGGTTACGACCGGTCTGACTTTGCAGTCATAAATGCCCCACCTGGTACCAGCGATTTTTCGCGCGAGCATCAGATGCTACTGAGATCTCCTAGTGATGGCCAAAAGCTTAAGCTTAATATTCATTATCTTGAAGACGATTCAACCAAGGGTAACTTCTGCAAGATTCAGATTTATACGCCATATTTGATATTGAACAAAACTGGGTTGGATCTTCACCTTCAGTCTAAGTTTTCAAAGGCTACTTCAAAAGTCAAACATAATGGCGATCGTCATAGCGCAATGGGTTTTGGGGCCCCTAAAATGTGGTCATTTGAGCGTGATTCGAGGAGCAATAGAGCGAACATTAAGGTTGGCACTTCTACTTGGAGCGGGCCTCTCAGTTTTGATACCTTGGGCAAAGACTCTGAGGTTGTTATTGATTCAGAGTTAGGCCAGAAATCTCTTTGCGTTGGTTTGCACGTTGAGAAGGGTGTTGGTAAATATCATTTGACAAAGGTTGTTACACTCACTCCCCGTTTTATTATTCACAATGAGTTGGATAGAGACATTTACATTAAAGATCCTGGCTCCAATGAAGTTTTGCTTGTTTCTGCTGATGCTTTGCGCCCATTGCAATTTTTATACGGTTCAAGCAAGCGACAATTGCTCGCATCCTTTGACAAGAAGCATTGGTCGTCTCCTTTTGCTATTGAAAATGTTGGTCGCAACCACTTGAGGATGTTCAGCAGCACTGGTTCAGTGGATTTACTTTTGCGTATCAATATTCTTCTGGAGGATGCTACGCTCTATTTGCACATTGAAAACTCAAGCAAAAACTGGCCTTACACAATTCAAAATTATACCGACCACTCGTTAACTGTCTTCCAAAGCAACCCCTACGTGGATGCTGCCGGCTATATTGATACTACTATTAAATCCGACTTTAAGCCGATTGAGTACATTATCCCTGCTAAAACATCGCTGCCCTACGCTTGGGATTTCCCAGCTGGCATTGTAAGAGAGCTTGTGATTAAGATTGAAGATCAAGATTGCAGGGTCCAATTTGCAGAGATTGGTACTTTAGAGCCTATGAAGCTTGGCAAAACCGGAGAAGTTTTGGATTTTAGTGTGGTTGCCGACGGTCCTACGCAGATTTTAATGATCACAGAGATTGAAGGTCCGTTGAGTGCTTACCAGCTTGCGGCCGCCAGCGAGCTGACACCTTCTGTATCTTCTTCCGATTCACCTAAGAAGGGCAAGAAGTTTGATGAGGGCAATGTTTCCATAATTGTTCGTGTCAATTTGGAAGGTATGGGAATTTCTCTAATCAACAAACACATGCAAGAACTCTGTTACGCAACGTTTAAGGGCGCTGCTCTTCAGTACAGGGTTTCTGAAATCTACGAGACTTTTACGATGAAGCTGAAATGGTTTCAAATTGACAACCAATTACCCAATAGCGTGTTTCCTATTCTACTTTATCCCAGTATTATTTCTCAGGATTCAAAAGAGCTTGAGTCTCATCCTACGTTTTCCGGTTCTATCAGCAAAGTTCGCGATGACAGTTATGGTGTACTGTTTTTAAAGTATGCCACAGTCCTACTGCAGCAAATTTCTGTTCAACTTGATGAGGAATTTGTCTTTGCTTTGATTGACTTTGTTGATAGTATTGAAGGCGCAACTCCACAGAAAAACTTTCTGTGTGATCAGAGTCTTGCTATTCCCGAACCAGTAAAGGAAACATCTGGCATGGACTTGTACTTTGAAATGCTGCATATTCAACCAGCACAAATGGATCTCTCGTTTGTTAGGACAAGTGAACGGTCAACTGAAGATGAAGAAAATGGCTCTTCTCAAAATCCATTGATGTTTTTTTTCAATGTCTTAACTATGGCGTTAGGTAATATCAATGATGCGCCCATTCGTCTGAATGCTTTGCTGATTGAGAATGTTTACATCCCTTTGCCAACACTTTACCAGTCTATTCAAACTCACTACAGCCAGAATTTCTTTTACCAGATGCACAAGCTTCTCGGTTCAGCTGACTTCTTGGGTAATCCTGTTGGCTTGTTCAACAACATGAGTTCCGGTTTTATGGATTTATTCTACGAGCCTTACCAGGGATATATTGTTCATGAGAGCCCTCAGGAACTCGGAATCGGCATCGCAAAAGGTGGATTGAGTTTTATGAAGAAATCAATCTTTGGTATAAGTGATAGTGTATCCAAATTCACAGGCAGTATTTCAAAGGGATTATCAGCTGCAACAATGGACCAAGCATACCA
Organism: Geotrichum phurueaensis; assembly: GCA_030558065.1. Classification (NCBI taxonomy): domain Eukaryota; kingdom Fungi; phylum Ascomycota; class Dipodascomycetes; order Dipodascales; family Dipodascaceae; genus Geotrichum; species Geotrichum phurueaensis. The sequence goes on from JAJMRT010000017.1 coordinate 64,874, forward strand.
ATCTCGTCGAAATATCAACCGCGCACGAAATCGGCCGAGCCATGCCTTGACTGGTATAACTTCAGGAGCCAACTCCTTTGTGGAGGGAATTACAAGTGGTGTGTCTGGACTTGCTTTGGCGCCTGTACAGGGAGCATCTGAAGAAGGAGCTGTGGGCTTTTTCAAGGGTCTTGGAAAGGGTCTGATTGGCCTTCCTACTAAAACTGCAATTGGTTTTCTTGACCTGGCAAGCAGTGTCAGCGAAGGTGTGAGAAACACAACGACTCTTCTTGATGAACACTCTATTAAACGAATTCGTCCTCCCAGGTTCATTGCTCGCGATGGCATCATTCGGCCATTTGACCATGATGAGGCAGAAGCTCAGGTATGGCTGAAGACAGCGAACAGAGGTCAATACTATAATGATCAGTACATCTCGCATATTCCCCTGACATGCGACAGCCGCAGCCGCAGTGAAAGCAAGGAAAAAGTTGTTATTATCACTTATAGCCGGATTATCTTACTAAACACCTCTTTGATGACAACTGAGTGGGAAGTTCGGTTTGAAGAACTGCAGGCAATTACGATGGAGCGTACTGGTCTGGCACTTACCTTAAGAGGTGGTGTTCAGGGCCCGTTTGTGCCCCTTCGTAACTCTTCCGATAGAAAGAAAATGTATAGCGAGCTTGGCGTTGCTGTTACTGAGTTTAACAAAAAGCTGCGATAAGTTAAGGTGTGTAGGCTAGAAGTGCCCTGTCACTATCTTTTATAGATTTTTTTGTATTTAATTTTGTTGCATACATGGCAATTATTCAATAAATTTAATTTTTTTTTTATTAACGTAAGTGACATGTGGAATGGTAATATAAGGAAAATGGTAACTTTTCTTCACCTTCAAGATATAAATCACTGTAAAAATACAACAAACCATCTGATTACTTAAAACTAGTTGCTATACTCTTCTCCAGACGTATTAATCACTACCTGACACGTTCTTACGTTATGTCCGAGCTTGCCGCATACTCCACAGCGCCTTTCCCTCAGTCGCGCCGACCTTCCTTGACCACCACTTCTCGACGATTCAACCGCTACCTGGGCATCAAGTTCCAGCTGAGCAACTGCTTGCCTTCCTTCCGCAATTGTCATTACCCCTCCTTTCCTTAATCGGATCCTTTTTGCCCTCCGGCGCCGACTGAGTATCTCATTTGCTTTTCGAAGGTCTTGGATCTCTGCTTTTAGTAGAGCATACTCATGCATAATTGCCTTTGTCCTCTTAGAAAGAGACTTCAACGCTTCTAAATTTGGCTCTGGGGAGCTACTATGATGTCTTCTGGTTTGTCTTTCAAGGTATTCAGATTGGGATTCAGCCTCAAGGACGGTCGTTGGGGTCTTTGAACCCGAAGTGGTAGAGGGGACGATCTCCTCAACCGGCGGTGGAGTCCGTAGCTGCACATCAAGCTTTGAAATTACCCTTTCTGGGTCGAAAGGAACAAGCCCAGCCCCTCTGAAAGCTGATTTGATGTTTCTTTCTGTCATAGTAGCTTGAAATGCAGCGTGAAATGCGGGAAAGAACTCCGACTTAGAAACGTGGGTTATAGAGCATCTGATAAGACGCTCTATTTCTTGACCATATGCCTTTTTGAGCACACCAAAACACCCAACATCAAGAGGCTGAAGCAGATGAGACGAATGAGGTGGCATACAGAGCGTGATAATGTTGTTCTCATCGCAATACACCTCAAAGTCGGCCGAGTTGTGGCTTTCATACCCATCTAGGATCAGAAGACGAAAGACACCTTTTGATCGCTTGGATGTGTGTTGGTCAAAGTGCTTTAGCCACTTAAAATCCGTCTCGTTATTAGTCCAACCAGATTGAGTCGTCGCAATAGCCCAATCATCCGGGAGATTGCTTTCTCGGTACCAGTTGGCGAGGTCATATTGGCCCGCGGCCACGATGAACGGTGGAATCGCCCAGCCTTTAGTATTGATTGCTTGAATTACCGTAATCCATTCGCGGCTTCCAGGCTGTACTGATTTTGGTTTTTCACGCTTTTCTGACCCCGTAACGACCATTCCGCTTGCAATCATGCCCATTTGAAAACCAGTCTCGTCAAAGTTATAGATATCATCTGAATGGATACCGTACTTCGCGATTGTATTCTGTACAAGCATAAACCAATTGTAAATAATAGTTGGATCTTCGCATTTAGCTCTTTGATAGTCATATTTACGAAAAAAACGCGTATTAAGCTCTTTGTGTCGCTTGACAAAGTTTCTAGCCCAGTGCTTGCCAACGGGTGACACATTGCGGTCTGCAAGCAATCGGTTGGCCATTTCTTCAACACCACCCAGTCGCGGGGGGAAACCTCGCAAATTTAGGTCCAAAATATACTGAATAACTACCTTTTCCTCTAGATTAGATAGTTTGCGTAAATTGGGGATAGTATTAGCTCGAGCTTGTACGCCGTTGAGTCGGCAGTGAAGAGTAGTGTATTTGACTTGATAGAGCTTTGAGGCGCGTCGGAGACTCAATTTTGGGTCATTATTATAGGCTTGAAGGGCTAGAGTGATTCTAGCTTCATCATTTGTCTGTGGCATCTTACGTAGTTGACAATTAATTGATTAAATAAAAAAGTTGTTAATTGATTAAATGGAAAGGTTGTGGGATGATGAAAAGTTACCATTTTCCTTATATTACCATTTCACATGTCACTTACGTTATATAGGCTAATCAGGAGTCGCCGATCATCATACGAACCCAATCACCTTTTTTTTTGAAATAGCTTTGAAAGCATATGTGAACACCAAAATAAAAAATATATATAAATAGACTTGAATATTTCGGATTTTCATTTTTTCTTCAGTAAAATGAACGAAAATAACTTCCAGAATGCTGTGAAAGCATATTTGTCACAAAATGAAACGAAATTTATAAGAAAAATTGCGAATGAATTTGGGGTAGCCTACTCCACTCTTCGCGACCGACTCAACGGAGCCAAGCCCAAAAGCGAGGCATAAGAGAACAGCCGGTTGCTTTCAAAATATCAAGAGCATTACTGGAACGGTATTTGATATTTTTAGCTTAAAAAAACTTTTATGATCAGAATAGATGTCAGAAAAATGGCTGGAGATCTGAAGTACATTAGGCACCCATCCGGAGAGTCTAAACTGGTGTCCGACAGCTGGCTTCAAGAATTCTTGTCTCGGTCCAAATATCTAGAAATACAAAAGACAAAGCATATTTACATGCCAAGGGTCCGAGAGAATGGTACAAAGTTGATTTCATTATTTTTTTGAGTCATATGCCTACTATATCGACACCTTCAACATCCTTCCGGAAAACATATGGAATCTTGATGAAGCTGGGTTTAAAATTGGCAAATCAACAAGCAATTCAAAAGTAGTAGTCCCTGTTAATTGTTCTCATACAATTTTTCATATTCTTTTGAGCTTGTGACAGTGTTGAAAGTAGTATCAAGGACTGGCAAAATGGGGAAATCTCTGCTAATTTATAAGGGAGTTCACCGCATGGTAAACTGGTTTCCTGACCATATTACTAACAAATTTCATGCCGCAACATCTTCTTCAGGGTTTATAAACAAACAGATATTTTATGAATGGGTTTCAAATTACGTTCCTTCGGCTAAAGACAAATGGTCACTCCTATTGCTAGGTGGGCATCTCTCACACACATCCAAGAGAGTTATGGCCGCGCTGATGACAAAAATGACTATTACTTTATATTTTCCTTCTCATATGACTAATATCCTTCAACCTCTTGACAAAACTTGCTTTGGTCGTGCTAAGATTTTGTTTAGAAGGGGGATTTCTCACAACTTTAGTGAAGGGTTGTACCCCACAAAGGCACACTTTTTGGAGAACTATATGAAAATCAGAAAAGCAGCCTATAGTTCCAAAACTATCATAGGAAGTTAGAGAAGATGTGGATTACTAGAAAATAATCCAGATCTTGCATTGGCAGAGTACAGAAGGCAGATGCATCATGACACTCCTAACCACGAGGAATTTGTGCAAGAGAGCGCAGAATTGTATAAGATTTCTACTTCAAAAACTTCAACAAGTCAAAGAATAAAAGAAAGGCGTCTCAAAAATGCAGATGAGACTACTCTTAGAAAAAAAATTGCAGTTCTATGGCGTGAAATTAACGAATTGCGGTCCGCACTTAGGTTGTCCCAGAAGAGCCATGCTGATAAAAAAAGTTTAAGGGTGATAACTCAGCTTCAAGCCAAGCGAGATAGAAATGAGTTAATCGAAGAAAAAAAGAAACATTCAAGAAAAAAAACGCGTATACCCAAGCCAAATAATGACCTTATCTTAGACTTTGCAATTGTCAGGTTCAATGAGCAGAATCCTATGGCTCGCCAGACGTCCAGTGTCCCAACTTCCGACTCAATACTGTCTTAAAATAAATGTAAAATCTATTTTTTTTTATATATATCAATTTTATATTCTGTTTACTATACTTTTACAACGTTTTGAAATAATTTCTCTGTATATAGCGTTGATAATACAGTGTTTTGTTCATAATTTATATATGATAGGGTTTGTCAAAAAAAAAAAAAAAGGTGATTGGGTTAATATGATGATCGGCCACTCCTGATTAGCCTATATATATATTTGTATCTTGTAGACCAGACTAACTTTTCTCAACCGGACCTATTTAAGTCTAAATAAATTAAAAAAAAAAAAAAAAAAAAAAAAAAAAAATCAAGTTTTTAAAAGGGCTTCTGTTATAAACAATTCTGCGTTGAGACCGGCCACCTCCTGCACAAATGCGTATGGCGATGGGGGTCCCGTTTGGAATTGACTTTTTGAAAAGAACAAGTCAGCACTTTTGAAAATCGGGTGAAAATGCCCTAACCCCTTCTACTAGTCGTGTGCCTGCACAAAAAACTCGAGTACATTTTCATTATCCAAAAAAAGTTCAAATCAACTTTTCTTCTTGATCCCTTCTCTCCTTTCTCTATTCCTTGACCAACTTTAACTTTGCTCCCTAGAAAGAGTTCTCACGCACCGAAAATGCATTGCATCTTGTCTGTTCTGAGTCTCGTGCTGGCCATCTGCATTCAGCAGGTTTCTGCTTTCCACTTCTACCTCGGCGGTGACAAGCCCCAGGAACAATGCTTCTACCAGGATCTCCACGAAGACACTGTGCTAGCCACCAAGCACCATGCCATGGAATACGACCCCAACACTCAACAGTACACCAGACCCTCAAACCTTTATTTGCAAGTGACCATTGAGGAGGTTTTTGACAACAACCACCGTGTTTACAACCAAAAGCTTGAGTCTGACGGCGACGCGACCTTTACTGCCTTTGACAGTGGTGAACACAAGATCTGCTACCGCGCCATGTCTGGTGGCTGGTTCCACCCCTCGAAGGTTAAGGTTATTTTGGACATTGCTCGCGGAACCAGTGCCAACATTGATTCGTCTAACTCTAAAAAGCTCAGCACTTTGGCCGAGCGCGTCAGAGACATTAACGCCAAGATGGAGCACATTAAGCACGAGCAGCATTTGATGCGTGAACGTGAGGCCAGTTTTAGAGATCAATCCGAATCTACCAACTCCAATACTATCAAGTGGACTCTTTTCCAAATTGTTGCTCTCGGTGCCACCTGTGCCTGGCAGCTCCACCATCTGCGCGGCTTCTTCATGAAGCAGAAGCTCGTCTAAACTCATTTTCCTTTTTTTCTATCGTATACCGTGGTTTCATTTCCATAATTTGAAGGGGTTTAATTACATGTCTAATTTTTAGGGGGATATCAATGCAATAAATTATTTATTTGTTAAATGTTATGGTGTAGAGCCTTAGACGGAGGGGGATAGCTTCGAAACTAGCTTATCACAGTGATCTAGCTGAACAAAAACCGTAGTCTGGTGCTTGTAGTTACGTGGTTCAAGCATTTTTCTTATTTATTTTTTTTGGGAAGTTTGCATTTCACTCTTCTAACAAGAACTCGCCAATTGCTCAAGTGACCTCTTCTTTAAATCCTTTCTATAGAATAACTTATTTTGGAGACAGGCTTTGGATGTGCTGAGATGAACAATGTTAACAACGACCCAGCAAGGCTCCATGACAATCTAGATGATGCTCATACTAATGACGTCCTCAGTAAGTGCAACGTAATGCTGAAATTATGGTGGACTGCGTTGCTTCAATTCTAACGGTCAATGTTTTAGACAACGCTGTTATGCCGTTCAACACTGAACAATACAAGTCGATTGTGTCTTTAGATCAGCGATTTCAGACTAGTTTCAACTTGGATGATGCAGGAAAAAATCTTAATGTTGGTAATGGAAGTGCAATGGATGCAAAACTGAAGGATCCTATCCGATGGACCAAACTGCGCAAGATCTCGAGCCAGCTATTTTCGGAGCGGTCAGCCACGCGCTATGGTGAGCCAACATGTTTGTTAGCAAGGGCAATCATTGCGGTAGGCACTGCGCGTGGATACATCATGACCTTTGACTATCATCAAAACCTCGCGGCAATAATTGGCACAGGCACAAAGTCACTACGTTGCGGGCCCGTTACCGCGCTCGCGCTTTCAGATGATGGTACACACTTGGCGTCAGGCCACGCCAATGGCCACATATTTATCTGGGAATTGGGCAAATGCTCCAATTACCTGATACATATTTACCCGCTTCCTGCGGACAAAAAGGTTCGGGTCGACGGGCATATTGAGGGTTCCCAAATAATCCATCTTGGATTTATTGGCAACCGGCACAGTGCATTGATATCGGGCGATGTGCATGGCATGGCCTTTGCGCATAACGCTACATTCACGTTGCTTGGGAGGCTTGTTCAGTCCCATAAACTGATTGGACGATACCCGCAGGAGCTCCAAGCAGCCGCAACACCTGGAGATTTAAATCCGACAACGCTTTTTGCGATGGAAAATCTTTCGCATCGGACAAGTGACAGTGATATCGGACTTGTTGCAGTTATTACGCCAAACTTACTAGGCTTAATAACGCTCTATCCAGCTCCCAAAACCCAGTTTAAAACTGGCCGGCCTAAGAGCGTGTCAATGTCAACGGGACTTAGTGGCTGCCTAAGCTGGCATAAGCCAACAGCGGCGCGAGCAGCGCCATTGCTCGCTTACTGCTGGTCCAATGTAGTCACAATTGTCGAAGTTCATGCCACCCAGACCTACGATCTTGACGTTAATCTGACACCCAAAAATGCAAAGAGGTTTGTTGGAACGGAATCTATTGTGTCTGTCCGGTGGCTAAGTGACAAATTGTTGGCGCTTGTAACGGTAACACAGTATCTTCACCTACTAAATTACGAAACAATGACTGTATCCACTGTTCTCGACCTTTCTGATAAACACATTGTGCATTATGACTATTTCTCAGAAGTTTTAAACGACCTCAAACTGCTTGATCCAGTGAGCAACGAGGTAGTCCCCGTTGTTTCTACTGACGCGTACTTTAACAGTATTTCCAATTATAAGAGGAAAATGTTCATGATGGGTCGCTACGAGTTTGTGGTCGGCTCGATCTCAAACTGGGCCGATAAACTACTAGACACAATGGAGTCGGGGGAGTACAATAAAGCCATTGAGCTGGGGGTGAACTACTACCAGGGTGCTTACGACTCTGCGGTGGTGGAGCTACCTGCTAACGAAACTGAACGAAAAAAATTGGTCATGAAGAACCTTCCAGAGATGATCATTGCATCAGTTCTATATACCTTCAAAATCTACGACACAACAGCGGATAAGAATGAATGGACGCAAAGCATGGTTGAGTTGACACAGGTCTGTCTGGAAGCGTGGAATGTTGTGGATAGACCAGACTTTATTTTAGAGCAGCTATTTCAACTATACCAGCAGTACAATAAGACTGAAATGTTTTTTGATCAAATTTCCAATGTTGTGTCAAACCTCCAATCTTTGCCTTATATCTCGCCAAGCGTGTTTTCGGAATTAGTCAAGATTTTTGTGCTGAAACCGGCGTACCATAAACGCCTAGAACATCTGATATGCTCCCTCGACATCAACTCGCTGGATCTAAACTTGGTTTTTTCATTTGGCAATGAATACCGATTAGTCGACTCATTATTTTATTTGTGGAATCACATTCTTGACGACTTTATCTCGCCTTTTGTCAAGTTCCTTGAGTTGGCTCAATCATCTGATACCAAGGACCAAGTTGATGCACTGAAGATTTACCCTTACATTTCGTACATTTTAACCGGTCGCGTATATCCCACGGGAAAGTCGTTTGATGCGGAAAAGGCTAAGAGCTATGTTTATTTTTTTATCTTTCACGAGTCGTTGATTGCATGGCCACAGCAAGGCGGCAAGGTCGTACGGCTGGCAAAGGCTGCAGACGGAGCTGAAAATGGGATTGACAGCAACTACCCTTATCTTCGAAAATTGATGGAGTTTAACAGCTCGGCATTTTTTACAGCTTTGCATGAGGCATTTGAGGATCCCTTGTTGAATAGTATTACTACCACTGGTGATGCTGGGGACCCTGCTATAGCTTTTGGTCAATCTGTTACGCGGCAAAAGATTGTCGACATTTTGCTTGAGCTGGAACCATTGATTGAAAGCAATGAGACCAGACTTTTTCTTGATGTTTTTATCGCACGAAATTACCCTAAGTATATACAGTTCATTGCTGTGCCTGAGGCTTCTTTATCAAAAGTGTTAACACGGCTTGGTGCATGCAAGTCCACCAATGAGCGCGTGCGTGCTGACTGTGAACTAGGTCTTATTGCTCTACTATCTGTTTACACTAAGCGCAATGAGATTCCCGACAAGGTTCTCGCAGACATGGCGCAGAATGAGTATTACGAGCCCCTCGAATACATTTACCGCGGCCGGCATGATCGCCTTAACCTGATCAGGACGAAGCTGCGGCATCTTGAAAATACCCCAAACAAGACTCTTGCGGAAAGCAAGGAGCTACTGGAATTGATTTCACATGTTTACAAGGATGTTAGCGAAAGCGACGAAACTGAATCAAGCATCAATTCCGATAGCAGCAGCGACAGCAGCAACGCTAATGAAGTCCGCGAGGAACTGACACACATTGTCGACGCCCACTTCCGGGCCCTCGCCAAGCTCGACAATGGCACCCGGTTGGCGCGGATTGTGTCGCGCTACGCTCCCGAGCTGCACAAGAATGTGCTCGCGCTTGCAGATGACCCCGGGCTGCAGCGCGGGTATCTGGCTTCGCTGATGCAGTGTAAAGAGCTTGTTCCTAGCAAGTATATTTCGCTCTACGAAAAATTAAAATAAAGATTTTGTCTTTTAATGATCACTAGAAAAGGTGACTTGTATATTTAAACATGAGATGAATGATATACTTTTTTTTAAAAAAAAAAAAAAAAAAAGAAAATTAAAAGACGGGAAAACTTTTACAATAACAATTATTTCCCCAGAGGAATCAGTATGGTGAGAGGTATCCTAAACTCAAGTCTTGATATAGAGACTATTGTATCACAAATATGAGATATTAGCTTTCATATATCATTTCAGTTTAGCTGTTTTTATTGTAGCTGTTTTGTTTACCTAAATCTGCTTGAGGGCGTTACAGAGATCCTCAATAAGGTCATCGGCATCCTCGACACCAACGGAGATACGCAACAACTTGTCGGTGATGACACTGTCAGACATTGCTCTCCACTCAATGAGCGACTCTACACCACCAAGAGACGTAGCATGATGGAATAGTTTGGTTTTGCTGGGCAGAATCTTTGCAACTTCGGGGCTGGCGACCTCGATCGAAAAGACGGGGCCACCGTTGAGTGGCAGCTGGCGCTTGACAAATTCTTCCTTTTGTAGTGACGCGTGGGTAAGGTTCTTGAGGGCGGGGAACTCAGCGCGGTGCTCATCGAGGTACTTGACAATCTTAACGGCGTTGGCGACCTGCTTGCGGACACGGAGATCGTATGTGCGCAGGGAACGTAGCATCAGCCAAGATTCAAGCGAAGCAGTGATGGTACCAATGTAGTTACGGTCAGCATGCAATGCATCTGCAACCTTGGGATCCTTGGAGACGAGAACACCAGCCAGCAGATCCGAGTGGCCACCAAAGTATTTGGTAGCCGAGTGCATGATCATGTCGACACCAAAGTCAAAGGGGAACTGCAAAGGAGGGGGTGCAAAGGTAGAGTCAAGCAAAACAAAAGCACCGCGGGAGTGCGCAATCTTGACGTACTTTTCAATATCGATAGCAGTACCGTAGGGGTTGATAGGCGACTCAAGGTGGATGACATCGCCGGCCTGGATAAGCTCAGCGGCTGATTCAAGCGGGTGCGACTGAACGCCATAGTTGCGCTTGAGGATGCCTAGAATCTGCTTGCAGCCTTGATATGCCTGGCCAATAAAAACGTTCTTGGGATTGAAGTGGATCATGGCGGCATGGAAGGCTGAGAGACCGGATGAGTAGGCGACAGCATGGCCATCGAGCAGCTTGGAGAGGACTTCTTCGATGCGGACAACAACTGGCTGGTTGTAGCGGGAGTAGATAATATCATCGTGAAATCCGCCAGCGTCTTGCAGCTCCTTCAAACTCTTGAGCTGGGCGGGATCAGAGTGGTAAGCATAGGTCGAGGACAAATGGATTGGCGAAGCGATATCGTTGGTGTTGGCGTGATGATCATCTGCGTGGATAGCAAGAGTAGCGATTTTGTAGTTTTCAGCCATGGCGAATAGATAAGAAAAAAAATTGAATAATACTATCAATTGATTGGTGTCGATATGATGGTCGAAATGGGAATAAAAGAACTAATAAAAAAAAAAAAAAAAAAAGAGATGTAACTGTAATAGCGGAATTGAAGTACGATTTATATTCGTCGGTGAAAGGTTCCTTTTTTTTTATCTCGGGGTTGACCTGCCTATAGGAGCCACAGCGAAAATTACGCTCACGCAAAAAATGCTATTATAACTAGCAGCAACGGTCGTTTTCTACAACATGGTTAATATAAAAATCAATTAAAATTGGTATAATTGATATGCTAGTTTTCTGTTTTTTTTTTTCAGATCTATATATGTTAAATCTCTGTGATTTGGTTAAATAAATGTCCATTGTCAATTGCATGATGTACACATGTTTTTTTGTTTTTTTTCCTGACCAAACATACCCATACATTAAGTGTCACGTGAAAAAACGGCTTACGGGTGAAAAAAAGCCTAAGTTACGTTAGATGAGTCTTATGAAGGTCCCTAAAAAACAGCCATTGGAGACTTTACTAGAAACTGCAAGGCCAGAATAGGCCGGCAAATTGGGTTGAGACTTGATTAAAGCCTTGTATTTGTTTATGTAAGAATAATAAATATCCAATGTGGAAAAAAAAAAAAAAAGAGTCTTATGAATGGTGTACAAAACAGCTTACTAAATAAACAATTAGAGAAGCTTGCAGTTTGACTTATAATAAACAGTTATGGAACCTCAAAGAGTAGGCTGAAAGAGATGTGATTTAAAAAAAAAATGTGTGAAATCAACCAATTTTGAATATAAATCAAACCTCGGGTATCGAAAATTTGTAATGAAGATTAATGCTGAGGGAAGTTAAAGATTAAATTAGGTGGTTTTTCCATTTATTATATCTTTGAGGTGAATACTCTGTGCCTGGCTATGTATATTTGTATTTTCATTTTTCTTTCTGACCTTCAAATCAAATGTTCATGAATTTCAAACCGTTACTAACAAAACATTGTGTAAAATAGAACGCGACATTAGAAAATTTGCTGATATTTATAAACAATAGAAATATTTTTTTATTTACTAAAAGGCAAATTAAAGCCTCAATTATGTAAACGAAAATCGCTATGAGAATATTTTTAACATTTGAAATCTTGATATTGTATTTATCGACAGCATAAGATCTTTTTAGACGTATTTAAAAAGTAGATTTTAATTTCATTCAGCAACCATCACTTTGTTTGAGTCTCAGAAATGTTAAGTTGATAGTTATTGTTCTTCGTTCTGAATGAATTAGTGATTATTACTACCACTGTGTTTTTTGTTTGTTTGTTTTTTGTCAATTTTGAGCATATACTTTATAGTAACTTTTTCTAGATATCAAATTGTTTATCTTCAATTCCATCTTTTAATTTTAATTATAAGTTTAGATTTTAACAGGAACAAAAAAGGTGAATTGTTCATAGCCATAAGATTGACCAAGACGACTCTGTTCATTTACCGTCTCTTCTCTAGAAAGCAAAAGAAATAAGGAAATAAAACTGATTTAAAAACACACTCAGTTAAATTTGTAACAATGATAGTTGATTTTTTTTTCCTATTCAAGTAAGATTTTATTTAATCTGTTTTTTTTTCCTGTTATAATGCTTATCACTTGAATTCTTTGGATTAAAAAAGCTGGCAAGCACAGATTTAGTCAAGGTCTGTACTGTTAGATAAAGACTTTTGTACAGGGGAAAGTAAGTTTTATTTTATTTTTTTATTTTTTTTTTTTGAATATAGTTTTCCATAGGCCTTTAAGACTGGTCCACGCCGTGTTTCATAGGCTTTTCATTGGCGTCGATAAGGGTATCATCCATGCAAAGATAAAAGTAAACAATCAACCTGTTGATTTTTTTTTTTTTTAAAAATACCTCTGACATAAGTCTTGCAAAAAAAAAAGTGTTATCTAGCTGATTCGTTTTAGGAAGGCGTGATTTTTAGATATCAAAACCTATGAACCTCCTACTTGGTAATAACTTCAGTTTGATATTTGATTATTGTTGATTTTAACTGGTTATGGCTTTAGTTTGATGTTTGATTATTGTTGATTTTATTTGTTGATTAATTTAGTTTGATGTTTAATTATTGTTGATTCTGCCTGGTGATGACTCCAGTTTGATGGTTGATTATTGTTGATTCTACTAGAATTTATTAGATATCAAGACAATAATTTCAGTTAATAATAAATTGTACTGTTTGGATGAGAGCACATTTTAGCCTCTTTCTATACTCTGTGTTTCTCCCATTGAGTTCAAGTTTTATTTTTCAGATACGTCTGCAAACTAATGATTGAAAGGAGGAAATAAAAAAACGGATTGATTACAAATTTAAAAGATTTCAGTCATTGGCAGATGAATACCCAGACAAACCCGTTAATTACCATATCCAAAAAAAAAAAAAAAAAAAAAGTTTAAGATTACTGAAAACGGATATTTTCAAAGCAGATCATTTAATCAAACTAACGGTCATCGATGAAAAATAAACCCAGGGCGAAATGCAAAAATATAAAACTGTCTCTGCAGTAATAACAGCTTGCAAATAAATTAAAAAATAGCCTCGAGAGAATGTCAACAGGTGATAATATACAAAAGAAAATGTTATATACGAAAAAAAAAAAAAAAAAAAAAAAAAAAAAAAAAAAAAAAAAAAAAAAAAAAAAAAAAAAAAAAAAAAAAAAAAAAAAAAAAAAAAAAAAAAAAAAAAAAAAAGAGGATAAAATCCAGTCAAGAACGGTATCTGTCACGCTATATTTTTTGGGAAACGTGCAAACCTGTGAACGAGGGAGCCGTGATGTACAAGAGGACCGAAGGTACGAGTAGAGAGAAAATACTTTTATTGCTTGATTTCCCTCAAAACATCGGGGTGAAAGACCGTATTTATATAATTACTAAGCTCCTCAGGTCTTCAACCTGACAGTATCAAAGTAGAAATATTTAGAGTGACGGACAACAACAACAACAACAAAATAATTGAAAACACGATTCAAAATTATCAAAATCAGTCCGTTGCAATAGAATCTCACTCTACTTTTTTTATTGCTACTATCTAACAATGAAAATTTACTGGTTAGCATATACGGACATAGTCAGTCAATATCCGTCGCCAAAAATCGAAGCAAGTGTATTGACTCTCAAACTATTACCAGGTATTTGGATTTGATTTCTATTAGTATTATCATTATTATTAGTTATTAATATTTTTTTTTTTTTGGCCTGATAATTATTACTTTTGTACTGTATATGCCTTACAACTTGCGCCTTGTAATTTCTACTGCACAAAGCGGGGTCTCAAATAGGTAGAATTCAAAAAAAAACAAAAAAAAAATGACGCACATTGGTTTTTAAAGTTTTTCAAACAAGAAAAAAAACACATTTATGACAAGAGGGGTCACAAGAAGAAGAAAAAAAAAAAAGGTTTTCTAGTGATGTCACCGTGGGCCTATCATTTCCGTCCAATTAGCTGCAGTTTCGTGACATGTTTATAGACTATAGTCGTTTTGACTGTCTGATGATGATCTAGTAACAATAGTTGCATCGAGTATATTAAAAAATATATATATATGATTGAACAAACAAACGGATACACACCAAAATAAACATAAATAGATGAGAACCAAAAAAAAAAAAAAAAAAAAAAAAAAAAAAAAAAAAAAAAAAAAAAAAAAAAAAAAAAAAAAAAAAAAAAAAAAAAAAAAAAAAAAAAAAAAAAAAAAAAAAAAAAAAAAAAAAAAAAAAAAAAAATAGAATAAAGGTCATTAAGAAAAAGAATAAAATAAATATGAGAAAAAAAAAAAGTCATCATGCGTTCATGAGCGACGGCACCATGGAACCCGCAACCACGCTGGCCAGCGAACTGCTGCCAGCTGAGGGGTGGTGCGCTGTTGCTGTTACCATTGAAATATCGCTCGTTGTATCGAGCTTAACAAACGAGTCAAGTGCAGCGTCGTATTGGTAGGCTTCCCACTCCACGCCGTAGGGCTTAGGCTGCACGCTAAAGAGAGTGTTGGCGGGCACATCAAAAGAGTTAGTACTATCAAGATTGAGAAAATAAGCCAAAAGCGCCTGGCACATTACAGAATGTGAAATAATGAGGGTATTGTCGACCATACGCTCAAGCTCAAGCACCACGGGTCGCACTCGGTTAATCACATCAAGATAGCTTTCTCCGCCAGACCCGGGGTATTTGTACCGCTCACCATTCGTGGTCTGCGCATTGTATTCGTAGGGATAGCTGCGTTGAATTTCAGAAAGCGTAAGACCGTCAAACGCACCATAGTTGAGCTCATTGAGCATCTTCATGGCCTTGACGTCAAAAACACTATCATCAAAGTGGGCACCAGTTTCAATGGCGCTGCGGTTCATACTTGTCCATACACTAAAGCTTGACTCTTGCAGTTTTGCCAGAGCGGGCGCCAGCGGGGTGCCATCTTCCCGCGCCTGTGCCATCAAATGCTCGACCTGATTGGCAAAAAACTCATTCTTTTGCTGAGAAATAAACCGCGCCGCTGCCTCGGCGTAGCGATGACCCGCGGCGGTCACAGGAGAGTCCCCACCAAGTCGGCCCTGGGTTTCACTTTCGCTCTCGGCCGCGCGTGAAATCCAGATTTGGCGCTCGGCGAGATTAAAGTTCATTAAAAAGCCAACAACCTGCTCTGAAAGAAAACCGTTGACATTGTACATGATAACCTTTTTGCCAACGTTGATAAGTTTAATATACTGAATCTCAGAAGTTTCCTCCGACTCTTGAATAGTTTCATAAGCTTTCTCATAGTTTCTCATGCGGCTAAAAAAATCTTGTAGGGCGACCTCCTTGTCAACGGTTTTGTAATCCGGACCCGAGAGCTTTAGGCGGACATTCTTTTGAATAATAGCGTCGTTGTCGCAGATAGACTCAACAAATAGAATCTTGAGCATGCCGTTGGTACGCTCGCGCACGTGATGAATGATTTTATTACGGCGCGCGACCGAAGTGTTGGTGGCGTCAAAGAGCCCGACACAGCCGTCGCCGTGAATGAGAAAGTCTAAAAGCTCATCAAGAGTATCCATAGCCCATTTTTCCCGCATTTGAATTGATTTGTCGTTATTTGGATCAAAAAATTCTGCCGAGTGCGTTGTTTGGGACTCCCCCTCCGCCGAAGCTGCTGAGTCATTATTACTATCACAGTTACTGCGGCGGGTATTACCCACATTAAAAATGCGAGTCTTATATCGCTGCCAGTTCATGTATCGACAAATCTTTTTGGTTATGTAGGATTTTCCACGCGCGGGCAGGCCGACCATTACAATGAGGAGCTTGGTATCAATCGTGTTGCAGAGGCCATCGGGCGATGCCCGCGACCGTGTCAGCCCTGGCACGTCAAAGGCAGTAGAAGCTTTCCGCCGCAAAAAAAAATTCGATGGCGTAGGAGTAAGCGGCGTGCTGCAGGGCGTGGAAGTCGGGCTCACCATGGAGGAGAGCGATGCATATGATGAGTTTTTGCTCACTGTATTACTATTAAAGCTTGAGTACATTGGTGATGCGAAATGAAATATAAGGCAAAAAAAAAAAAAAAAAAAAAAAAAAAAAAAAAAAAAAAAAAAAAAAAAAAAAAAAAAAAAAAAAAAAAAAAAAGAAAAAATGCTGCAAAATGCAAAATGCTGTTAATGATACTGTCGCAAAATAAATGTCGGTAGAAATAAAAAAAAAAAAAAAAGAGAGAAAAAAATGTAAGAAACTCTTGAATAACAGGATTCTGCTGATTTTAAATAAATTTCCTGACGTTAATGAGGGGCTACCGTGCTGAGAGAATGTTCTTTTTTGTCAGATTTCTGATTTTCCTTTTTTTTGATTTTTTTTTGAATTTTTTTTTTTCCTTTAAGCTTGGCAGGTCGGAAAAACTCAAAGGGCAGCGCAGGATAAACTCACCTTAAAGTGGCCGCATTTCTTTTTTGCAGCTTTAAAAAGCAGTAAAAACTGTTTCAAAGTCAACAAAAAAAATTCACAATCAGCGCCTAATCAGCTTTTACGGAAAAAATAGAGAAAAAAAATCTTTGATTAAGTGCCAATTCTTTCGGATTTTTACCTTGTTCGGGATAGTTTTTAGTCCGATTAGAATCAGATTTTAGTCGTACTGTCGTTTGGTTTAATTTATAATCGCAACTCTTCTCAACGTTTTTTTCTTTGATAAGCTGTGAATTGAACAGTTTAATGAAATACCATGTACTGCCAAAGAATTTAGGTGAATATACATCGTATTTAAAATCGAAAATTACTAACTGCAGGGGATATCACCACCTCCTGTTCCAATGATATGATATTTTGTTTTCACAATGCTACTTTAGTGCCTATCCCAGCAGTCGCAAGGTTAGTTCTACACTCGCAAACGTGCCCGCAGACGCTGGCATTGCTCTCAACAGTGTCGGCACGATGCCGCGCCACAGACCCTGCCATCCCAGACCCTTCCACGTTTGTTTTAAAGCTTCGATGGCACTACCTCGGTATCTGCTATTCTCAAAAGAGTCACTCTGCACTTGTGACTTAATCACATCCAGTGGATACGAGCTGAGCCAAAGCGCTTCGCCTGCCAGCGCTCCGTAAAGCATCAGTTGCCATGTGGGAATTTCATCGCGCCCCTTGTTGCTGCGTTTAATTGTCTCGTTCATCAGAAATTCGTATGCCAGAAACCACACACCGTAAGCTTGGGCTTCTCGCAGCAGCGTGATGCCAGATCCACGGAAAATACCCTTGGCAAGACCATGCTGGCTCCAAATTTTCTTTACGGCATCCACTGGCCCGCTATAAAGCTTTTTGTCGCCGCTAGGTTGTGTTTGCAATAGAATCCGAATCTGCTCGACTGGCGATGTGATGACAGTATTAACGACACCGGCAAACGCACCAGCAAGATAGAACTGCGGGTAGGTGAGGGTGCCAGAGGTATTATTGCTGTACTTGAGAAGCTGACGCTTCATCTCGTGGAACGCGTAGAACTGAACAGATACACAGAGACCCACACCTACCAGCGGAGCAGCAGTTCCCTTGTAGAACGCAAGCGGGCCCTCGGTACGTAGCGTCTTAGTGAAGGCCTCCAGTGGCGTCTTGAACTGGCCAGTCTGAATGCGAACCTTAACGAGGTCGAAGGGCTGTCCAATGAGAACTTGAGTTGCGCCTCCAACGAACCCTGATGCCTGCGGAAGTTAGCAGTCTGATAAATCAGTCAGCAAATGGCTTTATCTAAGTTAGGAGCATACAATATCTTTAGCTTTTCTAGAGAAGGAGTGATCTACTTCCGACATTTTACCAACGCAATAGAAGTACGGGCAAGGATTATGATAGTGGACTAGAAAAAGAAGAGAGAAAACATATAAGGAGAAGAAGATTATGAAGCCTTAAGAGTCATGACAGTCGCTAGTATTGATAATGCGCTCGTCAACGAAGGCTTTGGCGACGCGATTCGTGCGAAAATGGCGATAAGTCACGTGGAGGCAAGCACAGGAATAGTCAGGATTCAAGATTGTCCCAAAGATTGTCCACAAGAGTAAAAGGAAAGTTTGAAGTTAGGAGTTGAGCATAAACTTGAGAAATGAATCTGTTGTGCGATAAGAAAGTCTTAAGTGTGTGATTGTGTATCACATGACTTTGTTTACATATTTCTGTCCCGCCGACCGCCTTCCCTTTCAGTTTCAAGTCGTTGTAAACTCCTTCGACCATCTACAACCAACAATTTCTGACTTTTCCAATGTCCTTCTTCCAAAGCCTGCATCTCAATAACAACCGCGGAATTAAAAGCAAAGGTCTCCCCGGTAATACAATTTCTGGCACTGGTTACGCGCCTTCACCGGCTGGCAATGCCGGCGGGTTGGGCGGCACACCCAGCAATGGTGTCGTTTCCCAGGTGCTGCGACAGTACGCCGAAGCCACCCTTGGTTCTGGCTCATTGCGTCAGGCTGTTGTGCTGCCAGAGGGTGAGGATCTCAACGAATGGGTTGCAGTGCACGTTGTCGACTTTTATAATCAGCTTAATATGCTCTACGGCACTATCACCGAGTTCTGTTCACCCAAGTCGTGCCCGCGGATGATTGCGACTGAAGAGTACGAGTACTTGTGGCAAGATTCAAACAGCCCGCGCTTTAAAAAGCCCACAAAGATGTCGGCGCCTGAATATTGTGAGAATCTCATGAACTGGGTACAAGGATTCATTGACGACGAGAACATCTTTCCCAGTCAATCCGGTGTCCCCTTCAGCAAGTACTCGCCGCAAGTGTTTAAGAACATTCTGAAACGCCTCTTCCGTGTGTACGCGCACATTTACTGCCACCATTTCAACCAAATTACAGAACTGGGACTGCAGCCGCACCTTAACACGTCTCTAAAGCACTTTGTGCTCTTCTGCAACCAGTTTAATCTGGTAGATCAGAAAGAGTTTGCACCACTGCAGGAGCTAATAGCGATTCTGCTTATGGAGACAGCCAAGCCAACGATACCTTCATGAATTTTTTAAATACAATTGACAGTTTTCTTTTATTTATTTTTGATTTTTTTTGCATTTGTCCTGGCGGATCGGGCGATGTAGTTGAAGAGACAAGTGTCACCGTAGAGGGTCCTGCGTAACTGCAGACTACATGTATCTATTTCAGGAAATTTTCACGATAGGCGGTTGTGGAGCTGTGAATTTCACCGGATCAGGGCAGCGCCGTGTTTCTTTGCTGTTTGGGTGTAGACAAAAGGGAGGAAATAAAGAAAGCTTTTGAAAGGAAGAAAGAAAACAAATAAAAGAAAAAAATCTTCCCAACCCCTTTTACAGCTCAACTCTTTCTGTTACCAATACTTTAATTATCACCACTGGTCCTGCTATCTCAAAGCCACGCTATTTATTCTTTGATATCGACATCATGGCAGGTACCGATAGTCTTCCGTATGGGGAGTCTCGCAGCGACCAGCTCAGTCTGATCGTCTCGGTTGTCCTATTCCTAACGTTACTCGTCGGCGTGTCCGTCTACCTGGTTCTCCACGTTGTGGCTACCCGTGCTGCGACCCGGCTCCGTTCGCCGCCGCTGCAACTTAATGAAAATGTTAAGCAAGCAATTGATAGATTTCGCTCAAAGCTCGGCGATGCTGACGGCTCCAGCGGGTTTGGTCCCAACGGCACCACCGCAACTGACCCTTACATTATGCTCCCGGCCTATGGCAACAAGACCCCCGCCGTGCGCCGCCGCCTGATCCTTGCAAGCCGAAACCCTGCAAGCTACAATACTTATTTTGGTAGCCGTCGCATCAAGCTTGACCCTGCCGACGCGCGGGCGGAGCCTCTTTTCCAGCCTGCCTACTACAAACAAGGGTTGCCGGCCGAGCGCAAAATCATTTATGGCTTTTTCCATCCTTACGCTAACGCCGGTGGCGGTGGCGAGCGCGTACTTTGGGCCGCCGTCAAGGCCACGCTGGACCAATCCGAGCGCAATGTTTGCGTCATCTACACCGGGCTTGATCCTCCTCCCGCGCCGGCCCCCATGTCGCGCGCAGAGCAGCAGCAAGCGGGCACCGAGCGCGTGAGTCAGTTTACCGACGTGAATCGACCTGAACGTATTCTTGAAAAGGCGCGGGCGCGGTTTGGCCTTGAGATTTCTGACCCATCGCGCGTGGTGTTCATCTACTTGACGAAACGGAGACTCGTGAACCCTGCGACCTGGCCGCGGCTGACGCTGCTGTTTCAGGCGGCGGGGTCGGTTGTGCTGGCATACGAGGCTCTAAATACGCTTATTCCTGATGTCTGGGTTGACACTATGGGCTACCCGTTCGCTTACCCGCTTGTCGCCTGGCTGGCAAATATCCCCGTTTGCGCGTACGTTCACTACCCTGTGATCTCGTCCGATATGATTACAGGTATGGTGCGTAGCACGCCTGCGGGGATCAAAAAGGTGTTTAAATATCTCTACTGGACTATTTTTGCCTGGGTTTATACCTATGTAGGCTCGTATGTTTCTATTGTTATGGCCAACTCGACGTGGACGACAGAGCACATGCGTTTTCAGTGGTGGTGGGGCCGCGGGGGCTCATGGCGCACGGGTGACACCAAACACATCAAGACCGTTTACCCTCCCTGTGCAACACAAGATCTTGAAGAGTTTCCCTTGGAGCAACGTAGTCTTGAAACCGTCTATATTGCTCAGTTCCGCCCAGAGAAGCGCCATGAACTTGTGCTCGAAGAGTTTGCCAGGTTTTTAGCCGCGTTCAAAAAACAGCACGGAATTGTTGCGGGGTCTAATAAGGATACGCCCAAGCTGGTTTTGATTGGATCTATTCGCAATGACAATGACCGGTCGGCTGTATATAACCTGCGGATTTTGGCACATGAGCTCAAGTTGGAGGACCAGCGCGACATTGAGTTTGTGCTTGACGCGCCGTGGACAACGGTGACAGAGCGGCTCTCACGTGCCTCCTTTGGCATTGATGGCATGTGGAACGAGCATTTTGGCATGGTCATTGTCGAGTACATGGCCGCAGGGCTCGTGCCCATTGTGCACGACTCCGCTGGGCCTAAGCTCGACATTGTTGTGCCGTGGGCCTCGTCCACCACCTCCACGGCAGGCAAGGAACTGCCCACGGGCTTCCATTTCCGGTCCGAGACGGACCCGGACTTTGACAAGTCTAGCGGTGGTGCTGCAAACTTAACGCTGGCAGCATGCTTTGCTAAAGCATATGCGCTCCCCGCCGCCGAGCTCCAGGGCTACCGTACACGCGCGCGCGAGGCCTCACGGCGCTTCTCTGACGCTGCTTTTGCCGAGCGCTGGAACCTGCGCGTGGAATCTCTAGCCAAACTCCACGTCCTCCGCGGTAAAGACCGACGGGAAGATGGTCTGATTGATTAGTAAATGAACCAAGCAAATCTGCGGTCAACGCTATTGCTTCCAAAGTAAGGGGGGGGAAAAAAATAATAATAATTATAATAATAATAACAGTATAGAACTAGGCTAGTCAAATGGAAAAAATCAACAGAATCAACCATAATACTAAAATAAATAACAAATAAGTTAAGTAAAATAAATAAATAAAATTTTGGGACCAGACAGTTGGCCATAGGCCTAATTGCCGACAGCCAAGCAGCCCCCAACCAGGGGATTCAATTTATACATGGATCAGGCACAAGGAAAAAAAAAAAATTT
>JAJMRT010000162.1:0-32998 GCA_030558065.1 Geotrichum phurueaensis
TTTTTTTTTTTTTTTTTTTTTTTTCAAGAATAAAATTTCATTTCTATGCGTGATTGCCCTTACACAAGGTCATCATTGCGCGAGCGTGGCCGCATAAGCGACTTGCCTTCGTCATTATAATCAAAATCATTGACCACCACCGCATTAGCGGCCTCCTTTTCCAAATCTTCCATCATCAGAGCCTCCGGGCTCGTGCTGCGCGAGCTGCCCCAAGACCGTAAAGGTGGCGAAGCAGAAGCTGATGAAGAGAGTGCCTCATTTGATGGGCTAGAGCTGCGAGGCCGGCGGGAGTTGAGCATTTCATAACCGCGGCGTCTGGTTCCAGCACTATTAATGCCAAGAGCAGAAAACAACTTGGTAAAGTGCTTGGAGCGCATAAGAAAGCGAGAAACGTGGCGCTTGGCAGTGCCCAGGGACGGCAGAAGCTGATAGAGCTTGTACTGCGCGTAGAAAAATAATAAACCAATAGCAATACCCAACAAAGTAACCAAAAACCAGTGCTTTCCCATCATGAAAATGAGTTTAGCATCATCTTGGTGCCAGGAAGAGCCCTGGCCTTGGTAAAAGAACGGGGACGTATGATTGCGAAGCGGCTCTAAAATACGAACTCTTTCACCGTCAGGCACGCCCCAGCGCTTGTACTGTTTGAGCAAAACAGAAAGCATCAGTGGGCCTGTAGAAAACATAATCGTGATATATGAAATGAACCAGTTGCGGTTATAGTTTTGCAAATTATCCAGCACTTTTTGAAAGAAAGGGTGATTAGGAATTGTGCCCATGAGGTCGTTTGACACACCAGTTGGAGCAGTATTCCTCAGCCACGCGGGTGCAGTTAGCAACGGGTCCATATTCTGACGACAGCCATTGTCCAGATCAATATAAATTCCTCCATAATGGAAAAGAACAAAGTATCGAATGACGTCAGCTCTCATAATGTTGTATGGGTAAGAGTCAAAAGTCGGCAGGAACCACTCATAGTTTTTTTGGATAAACTCTCTAGAGGAGGCATCGGTCCAGAGAATATACTTGTAGTCGGGGTTAAAATCAAGAACAGACTGATGAGTCGTTTTCCATTTTTCTGGAATATTTTCATCAATGTAGGTCTGATGAATGATTTTGGGAATGAGCAGAGGTCTATCGGGAATGTATGAATATTGCTCGTTTTTGTTGTCGCCGGTGTCTACAAGGACCTTGGTGTAGTTGACGGGTCTAAGTTCGCTTTTTGTAAGTAGATCGAGATGCGAGTCGTCGTTTAACAGTGTTATCAGGTCGAACGTTTTGTAAATGAGATAGAGGACGATAGATCCGTTGACTATCAGGAGCATCCAGAATTCTTTCCTCATGATAATAGTTGTGTAGTATTAAAAATGCAAAAAAAAAAAAAAAAAAAAAAAAAAAAGAAAGAGCGGAAGGCGGTTAAAAGATAAATCAAGAGCTGTCTATGCACAGAAAAAATGCCAGACTACTGGGAGTTGAGCGATGGAGCAAGAGTAAGCCAAAGTAGTGAAGTGCAAGATGAGCGAAGGTGGAAAGGGCTGATGCAGGTGGAGAAAAGGACCAAGGAAAAACTTGAGTATGAGATGCTAAAGGCACACGCAAGCCAGTGAAAAAGTCCTTGTGAGAGATGGGTAGATTGCACTGCTGTATTGATGGCGATTAAAGCAAAGATCTATAGAAGAGGAAGAGGAAGAAGAAGAAAAAAAAAATGAATAAAAGAAAAAGAGGAAAGAGAAAACGAAGAAGCCAGAGAAAAAAGAATAATAATTAAAAAGAAAAAAAAAAAAAAAAAAAAAAGAAGGGGTTGACTTTGAACAAGCTCAGCCTTTTTTGAAGCGTTTTGGGTTTTTCCTATAGAGCTTGTAGTTATTAACGAAGTAATAGTAACATTTTATAAAACTTTTATTAGAATATTCAGTGTTTACGCAGTAGACTTGTACTGGTGGCCTAGGAATGGAAAAAAAAGTCACTTTAGGGAGATTACGTTATCTCCAGTCTAAACCCTTTTCAACTTTTTTTTTTTTCTTTTCGGCAGCGGTAACAGTAAATAAAGGAGGCTCTTAATACCTAACACCCTTTGACTTTTTCTACAATCCACAGACCACCGTTATTACTTTGTGGTTTTAGTTTATCCGCTGCATTTCAAAAGATCTATATTGTGTGACCAGTGACAACTTTTGCAAATACGTTGCTTTTTTTTTTTTTTTTTTCACTGTCACAGTATCAAATTTAATTACTTGAAGGGTGTGATTAACCAAACACCGTCAAGAAAGAAAGAAAGAAAAAAAATTATGTAAAAACGAGAATGTGGTGATCCATCATTTGTTTCATAGTCATACAGATAAAAAATAAAAATTTAATAAATAATAATAAATAATAAATAATAATAAAAGGCATTAAAACACATTTTTCAAGTCTTTGTACATATAAACCAAACTAGGAAATTGATGATAGTGTAGACTTGAACTTTAAAACTTAAACACTGTATTGCTTTGCGCATTTGACCCAATAAGCAGCAAACGGCCTTCCTAATGGGGGCCAAAACTGTACTATCCGGGGAGCAGGTAACTCTACATGAGTATTTTATTCGCCATCATGAATGTTTTTTTTTTTTGTTCGTGATGTTTCTCTAACCTTATAGAAGGCCTTATGAGCCATGGCAACTAATTCTGTCAACTGCAAACCAGAACTCAGAAATAATAGACCTTCATCTAGATTTCAAGCATCTCCTACTACATTTTTTATTGTCCCAAAATCGAATTTCTGTATTCTCATCTGTAACTATTTGACGTAAGGACAATAAACTGATTAGAAAAATAAAAGATTCTTCATCAATAAATCAAAAACCCATGTGCCTAGGCACTCGGGAAAAAAAAATAAAACTTGAGTATATAATTATTATTCAGTGTAAGACATTGAAGTTTCGTTCTGGATAAAAATTATCAACAAATCCCAGATTCAAAGGCGGGTATGGTGGATTCTTTTAGAAATGTTGGGTATCTATGAAAAGACAAGCCTAAAACTTCAAAACCGTTTAGTACCGATGGCCAGAGATACTCAAATGGCCAAAGCGTAGTGCCCGCAGCAGTATCTCATAGTCTCAAAACTCGCCAGATAGACATCACCATCTCTCTTGTACATGTGAAAAAAAAAAAAAAAAAACTTTTTTTTTTTAATAGTTGTCTTGACAAACACTATATCTGTTAGTAGAGTCTAATCCCAACAGAGCTGAGCAAGTTAACTGAAAAAAAAAAAAAAAAAAAGCCAAGACTCTTCGTCAAAACTCAAAACTCAAAACCTCATAAACGATAAGATCCAAAGATCCCATTGTTAAACCCATTAAAATTTTTCATGTTGATACAGTTGGACAAGATAAAAAAAACATAAAAAAAAAAAAAAACATCGGTTCTACACTTCAGCAGTATAGTTGACTTGAACGATTTATTATTATTTTTTTCTTTGCTCTCTTGACAGAAGCATGCATCAATCACTTTGATGTCAATCAAACTTGCGGCAAAGGAGGGGCTATGTAGATTTCTTTTCTTTTTTTTTTGCTTGTCTTTAAAGCGTATGGTATAAAGTATAAATAAAATGAACATACACAATAGTAGTTAAACTTTGGTCTATGTTACTTCAAGTCATATGTTCTAGTGTTCATTGCTATAACTCTAACTTTTTATTCAAGCCCCAACAAATACAAGTATATATAACATTTGCTTGTTTTTGTTTACTTTTTTTTCTTCTTTCTTTCTTTTACAGCTCACCAGAATTATTTTCAGATTTGAACATGAAGAAAAAGTCAATGCAAACCAGATTTTATAATCAAAATTTTGTTGTAAGCGTGCTTTTCCAGTCTCGTCTAAATTTGACCTTTTCAACGTCTAAACTCTCTCCCAACAGAGATCTTCTAAGATATTCAATATTGGCTGTGTAGAAAAAAGATCAATCACTGAAAAGGTCCTAGATAAGCGTGATATGGTTCTCATCTTTATGAGAAATTTGCCTAATATGCTGCAGTATCAGTTAAGTTTATCTGGATTTGCAGAACTACACTCTGTGTAAACTGACGTTGTTCTCACTAGAAAATTTTTCTTAACAGCAGCTGTGATCAAAAAGAATTTGCACGCATTCTTGCCCAAACAGTTATACTGCTGTTATTTTATCTTATTGTTGGTCTAACGTATTTGTTGAATTAGCAAATTTCAATACAGCTGCTTTCAACTAACTCAGACACGCGACTACTACGAAAATTAAATCTATGAGGCTTTTTTTTTTTAGTATAGAGAAGCAAAATAGTATCATTAGAACTAAAAAGAACTACTGTCAGTTTGTTGAGAATACAGCCTGTTGACCATGTAAAGGGTGTTTCTTTTCTCGGGTTGTTTACTTGTAGTCGTTCAATTCTACCCCACAAAAAGATACAACAAAATCTTTTTATTTTTTTTTTTTTTTTCCCTTCCCAGCCGAAATAAAACCATTCAAAAAAATCCTTGCATCCTCATTTTTCCTCATCCAGCTTGCTTCAAATTACTATCATTCCTATCTCCCGCTACATCCTTCTCTCCGCTTGCACGGCATCCACACAGCCCTTTTTTTCGCCATGTCTAAGAATGATTTTAAGATGCCCCCGGCGGAATCACACGATATTGACCTCTCGTTTAATATCAACGACCTCCCACAAGATACCTTCGATCATCCAGCTCACTTTCCCAACACCACCCGCATTGCGGTAGATAATGCTGATAACAGCCTGCCTAATCATAAGGTTACTGAAAATATTGTTGAGGATTTCTCTCGCTTTCGAGATGATCCCGTTGATTTTCTTAGAACCCTCTTCCACCATGCCAAGGGCTCTTCCTGGCGCTCCTACGACAATTACATTGGTCAACAGCTCTATACCCCAGGATTAACCGACTTTCTCAAGCAAAAAACTTTAGAAAACCCAAGTCTTACAGCGAAAATTCACGAGATGGCTCTCCTTCAACTTGAGCGCGAGGCCTCCAGCTTCAGCTCCCCCGAGGATTTAAAAACCCGCGAGAAAGAACTTCACGCTTGGCTCCGGGAAAAAGCCGAGTCAATGGTCAACGAGATGATATGTACATTTGACCACAAATCTGTTTTGAAATTTTTATATTACACAGTTGCTCAGATTTTTGCTCGGACATACCACCAGGGTGTTCATGTCAATTCGCTTGAGATTGAAAACCTACGCAACAAGGCTCGCGAGCTTCAGGAAAAGCGCCAATCGTTGATATTCTTACCATGCCACAAATCACATCTCGATTACATGTCTATTCAGTTTATTTGTTTTCGTGTCGGCATTTCGCTACCAACTGTCGTCGCTGGCGACAATCTCAACTTTGCCGTAATTGGGCCTATGCTACGCCAGGTTGGCGCCATGTACATCCGCCGCAGCTTTAATAATGACAAGCTTTACACGCAGACTATGCAGGTATATATTGAGACGCTGCTTGCCAATGGCTTCAACTTTGAATGTTTTATTGAGGGTACGCGTTCGCGTACGGGTAAGCTACTCGCTCCCAAGTTTGGCATCCTCAAGTTTATCCTCGAGGCCATCCTCTCGGGTCGCGTGGAAGATTCGTGGGTACTGCCTGTTTCCACACAGTATGACAAGGTCGCCGAGGCCGAAACGTACGCTATCGAGTTGCTCGGCAAGGAGAAAAAAAAGGAAAACTTTTTAGATTTCATAAATGCACGCAAGATAATGTCATTGCAAATGGGTCGGGTTGATGTAAGGTTTCACACAGGCTGGTCATTCCGCGAGTTTGTTGAAGCCCAGGTCAATAAGCAGCTTACGCGTTCGGCCATCCATGAAGAAGTGTCACTGAGTTCAAGGCATATCACCCCCGAGATGAAGATTCGAATTTTGCGGTCGGTTGGCTATCGCGTGCTTGCTGACATTAACAGAATCTCTGTGGTCATGCCAACAGCACTGATTGGCACCATGCTTCTCACATTACGTGGTAGTGGTATTGGCAAGCAAGAGTTGGTGCGTCGGGTCGATTGGTTCATTCAGCAAATCAAAAAGCGTGGCGGTCGTGTTGGTGATTTTCATCATCCTACAATTGACCATCTTGTCGAAGATGGTCTCGAAGTGCTTGGCACGGAGCTTGTGGGTACCGTTAGCAAGAACCTGCTCGAGACAACATATTTTGCCAAAGACGCATTTAAACTAAGTTATTACCGCAACCAAATCATTTATTTGTTTGTTTCAGAGGCAATTGTGTGCGCTTCAGTCTACTTCAAGTATCAGCAGCAATTAAATGACAAAAACACTAACATCAAGTATAATGAGCTGCTTGAGCGGGTGCAATTCTTATCACGGCTCTTTTCCGGTGAGTTTGTGTATGGTCCTGATGGCATCCAAACAAACCTTGCGCAGACTCTTGATGAGCTAGAACAGGAAGGCGTGCTTTCCATCAGTGTTGACCGCAATTCTGGTGAAAAGGCCATTTCTGTGGCTCAACTTGAGATCCAACGTGGTAATGAAGTGTTTGATTTTTACTGCTTCTTACTATGGCCGTTCCTTGACGGCTTTTGGTTAGCGCTAGTTTCTCTCTTTTCGCTGATTCCAGAGACGCCCATTGAGTTTAATGAGGACACAAAGCTGCTTTGGGTTGAAGAGAAGGAGTTCTTAAACAAGGCCCAGATCCTGGGCAAGACCCTCTATCACCAAGGCATCCTTGTGTACTATGAAGCGGTAAACAAGGAAATGTTAAAAAACGCCCTGACGCATTGGACCAATGGCGGCGACAGCATTGTGATCAAGCACCCCGAGACAGGTTTTATTACCGTGAGCCTAGACTGGATGAATGCAGACAAGCTTTACGATTTCTGTGAGCACATTGCGCATCATAGGCGGCTAATCCGCGTGCGCAAGGATGTGCCTACCCTAAGTCCGCGCTTGGTGACGATGATTCAGCGTGAAATGGGCATGCGTGACAATGCCGCCAAGTTCAGCATGCAGTCGCTGCGAGATGCGGGGCTTCACAAGGCCCATCACAAGCTCTAAAAGTGCTGTCAGTAGTAGCAGTGCTATAGTGTGACGATAGGTGAGGACAATAGAATATTGTGATTGGTATATATATGTAATAACTACATTTGCATAGAATTAATGTGCATATGTTGTAATTAACTGAACAGCAGTTAGAAATACAAGTTTTTTTGTTTGTTTGTTTTGTTTTTTTGTAGAGGGTTGCAGCTTGAAAGACTCGATAAGAGCATTAGAGACGATTATATAGGGTGGTTTGTTTTCTGGCTTTTTTTTTTTATTTTATTTTATTTTATTTTCTGTTCAGCCGCGAGAAACACCTAGCGGCAGCTTGATCGGCTGGGAAGGAGGTCTAGACGCAGCAATAACCGCTATTGATTCTCCAAATATTTGATTTTTTTATAATTCAAGGCAAGAGGCAGAATATGGCATCAGGTATTTTCAACTTCATTCACCATTGCCAGCACACAGTGTTTGAAAACCGTATACACATGAACATCAAGCTGACGTCCGTTTTTTTTTTTTTTTTTTTTTGGTTTTGACACTGTTAGCTCAGCCCCACACATGATGAGAATGATGACAGCTAAATCTTATTTTTTTTTTTTTTTTTTTTTTTAATTTTATTTGTTGTTTCTGCCAATTGTCATGACAAAAATGTCAGAAAAGAAACCACGAAGTGGGCATCTAATGAATTAGAAAATAAATGGGTTTTTTTTTAATCCTCAGGTTTTTAACAATAGGAACGGGGTGTTTAAAAAAAAAAAAAAACTACAAGTGCTAAGCTATAAAGTTTGATGGTTGAAAAAAGAATTGCGTAAGTTCTTGCCTCCTTAAAAAAAAAAATTTAAAGGATGAAAATAAACTCAGACTTTGCATCACAATGTCATCATCATCATCACTATGTTAGTAGTATAATAGAAGCACCACCCCCGTGAATCATATTATTAACAACAATAGCAGTAGTAGTAGTAGTAGTAGTAGTAGTAGTAGTAGTAGTAGTAGTAGTAATATATATTAAGAGTACTTGTGCAAGGCCATATTACTTAGGCATTAAGAAAATAGAAAACAAAGAGAGTTTTTATTTTTTTTTTTTCAGTTAACACCTTTGTCTTCTCACCATTTTTTTTTTTCTCCTTCTCGAATAGCCTCTTCTTCCTCTTTTTTTTTTTCATTTCTATTTTCTTCTCAACATCATCAGCTTTTTTTTAATTTGCTTATTTTAGTCTCAACGCCCACCATCATGTCTTATCAGGTATGCTCAATTCCCACTATTTCAACTGGTCTTGCAGCCGCAGGGTTAAATAATTAAAAAATTTTTGGGTTGCTATGGTTTTTGATGTACCCATTAAACTAACGCTTTGTCTCAGCCGCCTGCTCATCCGCCACCTGCCCAGACCAGCGGTGCCAACAAGTCCTTTTACGACAGCAATGACAACTACGGACCTCCCCCTGGTGCCCCTGGCAATGCCAGCAGCGGCGCCGGCGCCGGTGACCGCGGGTTCTTTTCCAACTCTCAGCCGCAGCAAGGCTACTACCCGCCTCCCCAACAGCAGGGAGGCTACCCGCAGCAGGGAGGTTACCCGCAGCAGGGAGGCTACCCGCAACAGGGTGGCTACCCGCAGCAAGGCTACCATCAGCAAGGCGGCTACCAGCAACAGCAGCCCATTTACGCGCAGCAACAGCAATCAAAGAACAGCGACGCAGGAAACTGCTGCATGGCCTGTCTTGCTGCGCTCTGTATTTGCTGCACCCTTGACGCCATTTTCTAAGAGTACAATACTATCTGATAACTAGGCTGTGGTAATGCTTTTTCCTTGGTTTCTTTCTTTCTTCTTTTGTTGTCTTTTTTGGTTTAATTTATTTTGTGTGTATTGGTGTTAGAGGTCTTTTTTTTTTTTTTTTTTTACTTTTATCCTAGTGGAATATTAGGAAAGGCTCCTAGTCCATTTCACATATTTTTTTTTGGTGTTTGTTAATTCAAGTCCGTCCTATAATATTAATTAATCTCAGTAATAATAATTTAATTGCGTAAGAAGTGTTTTTTTTTTTAAATGTCAGCTTGTGACAACCACTATGCGGCGGAAATGGCATTTACAAATATAAACAATTGATAATCCTTTTTTTTTTTTTTTCTACTGCCTGAGGGAGATGTCATTTGCAGTTGTGCTGGGACTTGCACAACAGTCTGTAGCAAAACAATGTTGGTGGTGGGCGCCCGGCTTTAAATTCAACCCAATGATGGTGGTGACGATGATTTTCATTTTCTTTAAAGTCTCCAGTTTTTGTTTTTTTTTTCTTTTTTTTAGTTGATTTGGTATCGTTAACCTAGATTTATTGAGAAAAAAAAACAATAATAAATTAAATTAAAATGAAATGAATGAAATAACCATTAACCGCTCTACCCACATGAAATGGTTCATAAAGGTACAAGATATCAAAGATCTTTGGTGTGGATAGTTACCGGCACCAAAGGGGTCTGGTCTGCGCACCCGCCGCATCCCGTGCTCTCCCCCCCCCGGGTTTCTCCAGATTTTAGTGCTGTTGTTTCTCCACAAAAAAACAAAAACAAAAAAAAATGTTTAAACGTTGATTATTTGGTTCACTCGCATTTCCCATTTTGCCCAATAAAATCTCCCCGTTTCCCTCCTTCCTTTTGCCATTATTTCCGAGGCCACTCTTGTTTGTAGCCAAAGTGCACACACACTCACACACACCTACGCGTAACTCGATATGAACTCGTTCAATAATAACGCAGGCATAAAAGAAGAGCTTGATCCGCCGCAGCCGTCACAGCCACCACCACCGCCGCTCTTTTCCGCGCATTATAAACGTCGTCCCAGTAGCGGCTCGCCCGAACGCCAGCACCGACCCGCCAAGCGCACTCACCGCTCGCGCTCACCCACGCGCTCTGCGACGCCCTCGTCATCCTCATCTACCTATAAGTCTCGTCCCGTCAAGTCATGTACCCATTGCCGCCAGCAAAAAATCAAATGTAATGCGCTCGAAACCTTCCCGGCGCCATGCAAACGGTGTGCCAAAATGAAGCGCAAATGCGTGGTTGACCCGCTCTTCCGGCCGCAAAAGGGCGGCCAAGTCGCTTTGCTTAGAGATGATATATCATCGTTAAAGCAACAATTAGCGCAGTTGCAGCAACAGCATTCAACCGGCAATGACAGCACCAGCGAACCTGGAAATATCGGGCTTTCCCCGGAGGAGATGTCAGTCTCGCCTCAACGTAAGTACTTCTCGCTCTTAAATTTCAAATTCCTCCAACCGCTCCAACCCGTTATATATAAATACCAATTCAATTCTCATCACTTTTTGCAATTAATTGACTTTTCTTTTTTTTTCTTTTGTGGATTTTCAAGTAGGATCTTCTTCTCCCGCATCACCTCGACCTTTCTACCATTCTCATACGCCGCAACCGCCGCTGCTACCGCAGCAGCAGCAGCATAAAAATATTGCCTCCATGGATAGTAACTCGCGCATTCTGTCCGGCGATTCGCTACCTAATAAGCAGTTGAATGCCGACACGGCGAAATCCTCTATATTATTGTCGCTCTCACCCTCCGTCACGGCGGTGGGAACAAATTCCACTGACGCCGCACCAACAAATTCAAGCAGTGTCAATCCGGCCTCGGCATCAGCTGCCGCTGGCTCTAGTAAGGGGTCGGTCCCCATTTCAACGATTCTTGACCGACCCATCAGCCCCGTCCTTATCGACACAAACCGGCCGGGCGATAAAATCCCCGATGACTCCGTCTCCGTTGCCCCTGCCGGCCATGAGACTGGTACTGGCTATATCATGGGCGATGTTTTACTTTCGGCCGAGCGTGCCGAAGAGCTTCACAGGCGGTTCATGGATCAGTACCTACCGTTTCTTCCCATTATTCAGTCTAATTCAGCAGCCGAGTTGTACCGGCAATCGCAGTTGCTCTTCTGGACAGTATGTTTGACCGCGTCGCTATCGGAACCAGTGCCGACCCTTTACAACAGCCTCTGTTCGCTTATCAAGCAGCTAGCAATTGAAACGTGTTGGATTCAAACGCCGCGCTCTACTCATATTGTCCAGGCGCTTTTGATTCTTGGCAATTGGCCGCTACCAAATGAAAAAGTACTTGACGACTGTTCATATCGGTTCATCACCCTTGCTAAATCGCTAGCCATGCAGCTGGGCCTGCACCGCGGCAAGTTTATCTACGAGTTTTCGCGCACGCAGGTTAGCTTGCCTGACGCCGAGAAGTGGCGCACCCGCACGTGGATTTCCATTTTCATTGCGGAACAAGTGTGGTGTGCCAATTTAGGCCTGCCGCCAAACATGCCCATGGATTACTTGCTGGAGGAGAGCCGGACCGACACAAGTCTACCAACGTCGTTCCGCTGCCTTGCGTCACTTGCCATGTTTTGCTCGAAACTTGTGAATCTACTTGGTTCTAGCGTCACCTCGCCCGACGGCACCTTAGAGCCCAAGTACCGGTTCTCGACCTTGGGCATTCTTGAGCAGGAGCTTGACCGCCTTGTGGCTGAGATGGGCACTGAGGAAGTCTCAGTTGAAATCTACTATCTTTATCTCAAGATGATGATTTGCGTGTTTGCGTTTCTGCCAGAGACACCGCTGCAGGACCAGGCCATTTATATCAGTAAAGCATACCATGCAGCAACTCGCGTGGTGACCTTGTTTAGCGGGCTCGCTGACCAGCGTCGCATCATTGAGTATCCAATCTATATCCGCCAGCCTGTGAGTCTCAGCGCGTTTATTTTATTTCGCCTACACCTCTCACCGCTATTGCTGCCGCAGTACGTTGAGAGTTGCCGGCAGTCGGTGGTCACTGTGCATCGGCTCTACCGCAACATGCTAACGGCCTGGAAGGACGTTGAAAACGACATTTCGCGCACGGCCAAAGTGCTTGAAAAGCTTAACTTTGTCATTATTACCCACCCAGAACTTTTTATTAAAGCGCCAGGGATTATCACCCGCATGCGCTCACACCTTACTGCATCCCTCTTTTATGAACTTATTTGGGCGATCCACGAGGCCCGCCGGCGCGGGGGAATTGGCTCTTTGTCGACTAATACCACAGCTGCTGCCATTGTCGCCGCTGCGCAGCAGCAACAGCAGCAGCAGGGAGCAAACGCAACCGGCAGTAGCAACAACAGCAGTATGGCTAATCTGCCAGCATATTTTACAAACCAATTAAATAACATCAATTCTGTTCCCGGTGCTCATGTTGATTCGGCGCCGCTGCCGCTGCCCTTTTATAATCAAATCACCAAGGACAATTTCACGACAACGACTACTACAACGCCCAACGGCACAACTGTCACGACACTTGTGCCTACCCACCGCAGCCAGCAGCATCAACAACAACAACGACAACAACAACTACAGCAATCTAACAACGACAGCGGCGGCGCAACACTCGGTGGCAGTAGCCACAAACATAATTACAATGGCCAAGCAAACGCAAACAGTATGGTGAGCAATCTTGGTGGAGATAATGGAAGCAGTTTTAGGCTGAACTCGCTAAGAAATAACCCTAACGTTGCTAATCCACTAGCCCGGTCACCCAGCGGCAGTGTATACCTCGAGACCAACAACCACACTAGCAGCAGCGGGGGGACCATATTCAACAGTGGTGGTGGTGGTGGCAATGGCGACGGCAGCCGTTTTTACGACGCTACAGGCAGTTCCAACGACCCCTTACATCTTGATACTTTGTTGCAAGGGATTGACTGGATGGACTCCAAGGGCGATGATCTGTTAGGCTGGATGGACAATATTGATTTCAACGTGTAAAAAAAAAAAAAAAAAAAAAAAAAGAATTGGAGGGGACCTGCGCTATTTGATGGTGATTCCCAAAAAGTGGTCATTTAATCCCTTTTTTTTTTAATTTGTTTAACGTTGATGATGGGCATATATATAAGAATTACAAGTTTTTGGTGCAACAAACCACATGATCTTTTTAAGGCAAAAGTGCCCTTGTACACGGAAATTAATAAAACTTGTGACAAATGCTACTTACTCGTGTTGAGTTATTCAAATATATATATAGTATCCATATAATTCATTTATTCTAAACTCTCTATTATTATATATATATATATATTTTTCCCCTTTTTTTACTTTTTTTGTTGTTGTTGAGCATGGGACAGTGCAAGCAAAGCCAGCTGACTCTAGGCCATGAGCCGGCGACCAATGTGGCTTGCCCAGCCCAACGCACGTTCAAATCCATTGGCAAAAGTCTGATAGTCTCGAAACGCCTTGATGATGCGCTCGCGAGAAGTCTCAACAAAAGGACCGTGCTGGAAAATAGGCTGGTCAAGCGTCTGGCCCGCAACAATGAGAAACCGCGTCCTTTGCATTGTTTCATCACTAGGGCCAACCGTGATGCGGATGAGCTCGGGGTCAGTACGGTTGGGGGTAAAGAAAACGCTGGTGTGGGGCCCCACCGTGGTGGTGGCGTGGTTGCCCATAGTGAGGCGCGAGCCCGAGATCACGTAGACAAAGGAGTTGAACCCCGCGGGGATCCGCTGCTCCACAACAAGCTCGGCGTCATGGCGCGGCTGCACGACATAGTCAAGCATCCACACAGGCGTATAGGCAAGGTCTTGCAGCGATTTGACACCGTAGGCCTCGCCAGAAATGACCTTCACGGTGCTGCGGCCGCTGGCATCGCTCGCGACGCGCGCCACGGGGATCTCAGCGGCGCGGAGGTCACGGTAGCGCGGCTCGCACTCTTTCAAGTCAACGGGCAAATCGACCCAGAGCTGCAGCCCCTCGACGTCGCTGTCGGTGCCCATGGGCGTGTAGTCTTCATCATCATCGCCAACCCTGACCCCGGGTTCCGCGGGCTCCTTGGGGTTGGCAACGTGGGGCATCTCGGCGTGCACGACGCCCCGGCCCGCCGTCATGAACTGGAGGTCACCGCGACGCAGGGTGCCGCGGGCGCCTGTAAAATCCTCGTGGTCAATGGCGCCTTGCAGCACGTACGTGATGGTCTCCTGGCCGCGGTGCGGGTGGTCGGGGAACCCGGCCTCGGGTGGGATGGAGAAATGGTCAAGCATGAGAAAGGGACTGAAATTCCGTACCTCGTTTGTGCCAATGGACCGGCGCACTCGGGAGTTGTGGCCCTCGCTGCCTAGTGTTGTGTGCACTACTTTGTGGATTTCCTTTTCGGCGAGCCCCGCGTTGTCGTCTTTGTGTCCCTTCCTTGCCTCCGGTTTGAGATCGCTGGTGTTGATGCTCGTTTCGGGTTCACCAGGTGATTCGGGCTGGTCAGACTCAATGACAACTGTTTGACGCTTATCAGCTATGTTAGCATTGTCCAGAGTAACCTCATCATCTTCCTCCGTCACGCCAATGCTTTTCTTGTATATGCGGCGCTGTTCCCGCAGGTACGCATCCTGATTCTTTTGATCGAGAATTTTCGCCAGCCTTTGAATCAGCCCTTCCTCCTGCTCGCCGCGCTCGCGGCGAAGGCGGTGATCCTCGTTCTCTTCCTCCATCATTGGCTTGGTCACGTAGGCACCATAGAGAAATGCTAGGCACAGTACCAGCATTGCTACTAGTCTGTAGTTAATATTCCCCATTTTGTGCGATTTTTGTATTTCCCAAATTGCTCCAACTATTTGCTCCTGCTACTGCTACTGCTGCTCTTGTTGCTGCTGAATGGTATGAATAATAGCCTCGTTATGCGCGTAAATTTTGGCTAAAAACAAGCAGAAAGAGTCAATGAATAATGGTTAAAAAAAAAAAAAAAAAAAAAAAAAAAAAAAAAAAAAAAAAAAAAAAAAAAGCGAGAAAAAAAGAAAAGGAAATTCTCCAGGTTGATTTGGACGGAAGGGTCAGATATTTAAAGCTGGGATTTGAAATTTCACCCTTTTTTATTTGTTTATTAATTTCAAATCACATAAATACACTGCCATTAGTCTCAAATTACTAAAGTTTGCAAGAAGGTTTGTCTCGCTAGATCAAAAGATCTCAAATGTCCCGAATGAGGTAATCAGACTAAGCCGTCTTAGTCACAGTTTTACTTATTCAGCATTTTGTCATTAGCTGCTGCTGTGATTAGATCATCAAGTCAAATGTCGGCTGACTGTGCACGCCACTAAATTATCTGTCAGCTTTTACACGTGATAATTTGTTTTTGATCTTGCGACTTTGCGCATATTGTTTTTTGGTTGGTTCATTAATGTCTGCACTTTTTTACACGTCCACCGCTGCAACCAAGAGAGAAACCTCGCAAAATGCGCAGCTCATCTAGGCGGAGAGTAAAGTCATAGAATAGAAGAAATCTCATTGTTTTTTGTATTTTTTACGCATGTCCTTTTGGAATTTAAATTTTCAACAATTTTTTTTATTTCATTTCCTTTATTTTATTTTTATTTGTTTTTATTTTTTTTTTTTTTCTTCTACTCCTTCTTTTTTTTTTTTTGTTTGTTTCCTCCACTTTCTTTGATTTTAATTACTAACTGTAGTAACAACGGCAACAGCAGATCTTTTTTTATTTACTATCTCATATTATTTTTCGAGGTTTTCGTCCACAGCCCGCTCGACGTTCACAGATATTGTTCTGATCTTGTAATCATTCCGCTCGCTCGCTTGCCTACCAGTAGTTTACCTACTCCAGATCTATCTAATATTTATTCTCTCTGCACACACACACGCCTTCAGTCACACTATGTCTGATTCACTGGATACTAAAGCCGAAGAGACATTTTCGGACTCCGAGACTAACTACTCGTCCTCGGGAAGCACGACGCTGACGGCATCTTCCTCTACTGTGTCGTTCGTTGACGCTGCGAAATCGAAAACGTCGGCCCTCTCTACATCGCCCGTGGCAACCTCTGCATCTTCGTCTACCGCTAGCCTAACTATCCCTGCGCATCGGCGCTTTTCGCATTTCATTCACAAGCACGAGGTCCCGCGTAAAGCCTTTCACAGCTCGATCGGTTTCTTGACGCTTTGGCTCTATACACAAGGAATTCAGTTTTCTCAAGTCACGCCAGTATTGACAGCGCTGTTTTTTATCATTTTTACCACGGATTTTTTGCGATTTCGCAACGCCAAGCTTAACAAGCTCTACTGCACGCTTTTGGGCCCGCTGATGCGCGAGCGCGAGGTAAGCCAGTCGTATAATGGTGTCATTTGGTATCTCCTCGGGCTTATTATTGTCTTTTCGCTTTTCCCCAAGGACGTGTCGCTCGTGTCGGTGCTTTTACTTTCGTGGGCCGATACTGCGGCGTCGACGATGGGCCGCGCCTACGGGCACCTGACGCCGCGTATTTCCTCGCGCAAGTCGCTTGCCGGCAGCCTTGCCTCCTTTGCAGCAGGGCTTGTTTCCGCGGTGCTGATTTATCAGTACTTTATCCCGCGTTACGCGCAGTGGAACTCGCCCACGGACATTATGTGGACGCCAGAAACTAGCGTCATTCCCTTTTGGCTGCTAATGTTCCTCGTGGGTCTTGTTGGTGCTGTGTCCGAGGCCATTGATGTTTACGACATTGATGATAATTTCACAATCCCCGTGCTCTCGGCCTTTTTCATGTGGCCCGTGATCAAACTTGGGACTACAATCTAACAATAATACGTTAAAGTCACAACAACAACACAGAGATGTTTTAAAAAAAAAAAAAAAAAAAAAAAAAATTTGAACAGGGGTTAATCATATTTATAATAATCATCATCATTATCATCAACGCGTTCTTACAATGGAGTAAATTAAATAGTTATATAGAGAGAGAAACATATGAAATAGTATATTACTGGGTGTATATATCTATAGTCAAGTTGGCTATCTTCAAATAATCAGTCTTTTTTTTTTTTTTTTTTGTAATCAATAATAAAAACCCACTGCGAAGAAAGCAGCAGCTTTAGCCAATATATAGGTGATAAAACCCTTTATTTGCCCGTCTTTTGGTGAATAAGCTAACTATCACTTGGTGATCCCTGTTATCTCTCTTCTTCTACAAAAACCTATAAAATAAAAAGTAGAGTGCATATTACAACAAAAACAAACACCCTTGTGAAAAAGTCTAGCACAAAATTTACATTACATTAATTCAAAAAGTTACATAAAGATAAAAATCGCCTAGTAAAAGGTGGAGGGTCTTTGGGCAGAGAAGACAGCCTTGGACTTTTGGATGCGGTGAGGGAGAGGGAACTTGAGGCCACGGACAGTCAACTGCTTGATGTACTGGCGCTTAACGTCCTCAGTCTTCTCAAGCTCAACAACCTTGAGAATGTGGATAGATCTAAATCTAGATCTGTGGCGGGCAGCCATGTCCTGGTAAAGGGCATCGACAGCAGCAGCACGGGAGAGCTCACGGTACTCCTTGTACATGTTGTGGGTACCAGAACGAGAGTCGTAACGGATCCAGATACCAAAGTTCTTGACCTTGTTGGGTCTCTTCTCGTGGATCTGGTTAACGGAAACAATCTCACCAGCGGCCTTCTTGACTCTTCTGAGCTTGGTCAAAAAGTACCAGAATCTAGACTTGGCAACAACAGTGTTGGGAGCAAAGATTCTCATACGGTAGAGCTTAGGCTCAGGCTCGCTCTCGGTAGGGAGACGACGGCCAATAATTTGGTATTCATTGAGACGACCCACTAAAAAAAAATGTTAGTAACAATTGTAAATAATAATAAAAAAAAACAAATGATGAAAGAATAATAATGATAGCTGGCGGTTTACTGGTGGTGATGATCTGACAAGTGAAGAATTTTGTTGCAACTAACGACCCTAGCGACAACATGATAAAACAGATAAACAGACGACAAAAATCAATACTGTATTACCATGAAATAAGATGATAAAAAAAAATTCCCATGCCGAAAGGTTGTTCCATAATTTTTGTCCGAGTCTAGTCGATAGTGCATGTCGAGTTACCCATGCTGAAAAAGTTTTTTTTGTACTGCAAATATGAACCCTCCATCCAAAACATTACACATCATTGATATTGTCGTAAGACCATCTTTCTTCACAAAAATCCTCTCCCCTATCCCATTTCGAAAATAAATGAAAAATTAAAAAGTTGAAATCATCAGCCGGTCGCATCGGCACCTCCACATTGTCGTTCTTTATCTCATTGCACCAGTAATAGCAAGTCATTCATTAATTCCTTTTTTTTTTGTTTGAAGTAGCAAAAACCCATTTTGCCTTTTTCTGATCGTGTACACATACTCTTTTGCGTATTGCTGTTTGGTGATGTTTGGTAACAAGGGAAACAGTCCTTCTAAAAGGGAGAGAAGTGAGAAGAGGGAAAAGGAAAAAGAGAGGAAAAAAAAGAGAAAAAAAAATTTTTTTTTGTTTTTTTTTTTAGGCTTTTTCCCATAGTAAATGGCCTCTGCCATACTAACAAAAAAGAGTGAAAAGTTTTGTATGTATGTAATCTCACCTACACCATACACAAAACTAAAAGACACTGGAGTTTGGTGAGTGTATCGATTACCCGGCCACAGTTTCCAAAAACACAAATACCCTTACCCTCATTCTTTTTTTTTTTTTTTTTTACTTTTCTTTTCTTTTTTTTTTTTTTTTCTGGGGGGAACAAATTTCCTTGAAACTTTTTCTTTTGTGTTGGCGCTGCTGAGCTCCCAAAAGAATTAAAATAAAATAAAAAGGCCTGACACTGCCAGAGTTACCGCTTTGGGACGGCGGACTGAACACTTCAGAATTTGGCAGTTGAACAAAAATATTAGTTAGGGCTTTAGGGCTTCGTCTCTTACTACACAGAGGCTTGTCTATTACAACATACGCTCTCTTTCTTTCACAAATGTTAAGTTTTATTGTTCTCTCTATACAGTTAAAAAGCTAACCCCAGCTTACTCAGCTTGATACCAGCAGCGAGCCCAACCACAACGAGCCCTATCGCCGTAAGGACAAGTTTGTGTGAAATGTGCAGAACGTTCACGTTGTAAGTAGACTCCAGCGCCAGCACCGTCGTCAGTAGCGTCATTGCTACAATAATGTAGCCACCAAGCCGGTGCCATTTGTAAAGGGCGCGGCCGCGAGCCAGCGAGCCACACATTTCCTCAGGGAACCAAAAAATAGCCGAGCCAGCAATGAGCATAGCGGCAAGTAAATTATACGTGATGGTGCCAAGGTAGCCATGCCAGGTGGTTGCGTGTGGGGCGCCGTTATAATACTTGTTGTAGTAGATGGAGCCGTAGCCAATGAGATATAGCACCACGCTGGCGGAGTTGAGCACGCCGTGGAGCTGTGCGCCCCAGGTCTTGTGCTTAGCGGAGCGTGGAGTCGGCTGCGTAAGCAGTAGTGCTTCGGCTAGAGAAATAAAGCCAAGGCTATTGGCAATGGGGTGGGCTATAAAGCGGGGGTTAATAGGGCTAGTAAAAAGCCCATAAAAGACGCTGGAAGTAAGCATGAGTAGCCCGAGCTGGACAATGATGGCACCAATGCTGTTGTATGTGTTTTTACTAACGTCACGAATGTACTCGCTGTCGGTCAGGGCCGGCTTAGCCGGTTTAAGGTCAGCATTTATGGTGTGATTAGCGACTGAGGACTGTACGCTGTTCAAGGCGTCTTTCTTGATTGGGCGATTTTTTGTTCTTGCCATGACGATGGGGAGGTTTTAGACGAGGGTGCGGTAGCCGAGGATTATGGGGAAATAACAATCAATTAAATGACGGTGATTTGTAATGATGGTTGGGCAAAACGTGTTGAAGGGTCTTTTCCCTTTCAAGTAATAAAACAAAAAAAAATAAAATAAAAACAATTCAGGTAAACGGCTGCCAAGTTCAGTTTTTATGGTATGCTAGGTAAATTTTAGACATATGTACAAATCTTTTTTGACCTGGTTCCACAAAAATAACTCATTTGAACGTCTTCGACCATGTTTTAGCAAAGGAGAGCTCAAACTAACCCGCATTGAATGTGCTGTTAATACTTGATGCCAAGTGAAAAGAATCTAAAACTTGAAGTGCAAGTGTTTCAAACGTTCTAGGTATTTTAAGCTGTCTTTAATGATACAAATGAAGTGGTTTATGGATCATGGTTCCAGACAGGAGGCGAGGTTAATTTTGGGTACTCCCAACGACAAATTGATATATATAGTATATGATTGTTTTTAATGACTGGGAAGGCCAGAAAAAGTCTCAATGGGCTGGGTTTGTAATGGAAAAAAAAAATTATTAAATTTAAATCTTTCTTCAAGGGTTGAAGTCTGGTATTATCCGTTTTTTTTTTTTTTTTTTTTTTTTTTTTTTTTTTTTTTTTTTTTTTTTTTTTTTTTTTTTTTTTTTTTTTTTTTTTTTTTTTTTCTTTAAGTCTTATGGGCATTCCAGAAAGACAACAAGACGCGTGCTGGAGACAGTACTATAGGGACGTTTCAAAACCGTAGTTGTCGTCGTTGTTAGAGCGACAGCACCATCATGACCATGTGCAGCCTTGAGTACACATCCTCCTGGTTTTTTATTGGTCTTTTTTTTTTTTTTTTTTTCATATGTTGTCTGCTGCTGACCTTTAGAAATACCCTTTTGCTGATTCTATTTTATTATTGCCCAACTTGGCTGTTGTCGGGGGGGAAGAACCAGCCATTCCCCATTATGGCCCGCAGACATATATTTCAAATATTATTATTACTACTTCGTATATATCCCACACGTGACTAGTCAGCCGCTCGCATTTAAAACGCTGGTGGTATCGGCATAGGGCGTTATGGTACTGCAGTTGATGCTTGTTTGTGTAGTATTATGGATGGGTGAATATTATGGTACCTGAATAAATAAATAAATCATGAAAATAATTTGAAGAGTTGAAACTGCCCCCTTTCACGCTGTTACTTTTTGGGTATCTCTCGCCCCCTCTAAAATGGGACTGAATTACCTGCAACCAACCGTGACTTTTTTTTTTTATACACATGAGCATATATAAATAATAATAAAATGTATGTAAACATACTTTTACCAGTGGCAGGCCTAAATGGCCCCAATGTTTAGACTACCAGGATTCTTTCCATAAACCTTTATACATGAAAATAATTATAAATATAATAATAATAATAATAATAATAATAATAATAATAATAATAATAATAATAATAATAATAATAATAATAATAATAATAATAATAATAGTGCACGTTAACTAGACACCCTTGTACAAGATATCGTGGTATAAAACTGAAAATATTTCCACACCACTTAACAAAAAACATCCCCCTTTTTTTTTTTTTTTTAATTCATTTCTTTACTTAGTATTTTTTTTTTATTAACATTACTCATTACTTCGTCTGATTTGGTGTTTCTAGATACCAGGCTGCAATAAACGACAATACCTTTTCCATTCAGCCTTTATATAGTATACCATCGTTCATACCCACACACACACACAGAAACAAAATGGATCAGGCACTAGTTGATAGCGCGTGGAACGCAGTGATAGAAGCCCAATCACAATCAGACAAGGAAATGGAAATGAGAATGCCGATTTCACACTTCTTCAGCCTTGTCCACGAACTCGAGCGGCTATGCTCAAGTCAGCTAGTAGCAGCGGAATCAAAAAAGTTGCCATTAGTACCGATCCTCTCCCCTTTCGCTATAGAGCTGGTGGAACGGCTGATTCGCCAGAATAGTACAAAGGCGATATCCAAATCCCAGTTTACTGCCATTCTTGATGACCTTTTGGCCGAGGAGTCGCGCAGCACCAGCACGAGCTCCTGGGCCCAACAGCGGCAGTGGCGGCAACAGCAGCGAACTAGTCGCCGGTCGATCTCGCTTTGCACCTACCCCAAGCCCGCCGCTTCTCAACAAAAACAACAGCAGCAGCAACAGCAACGAGGGGAATCATCCCTGATCCCCGCGCCCATCACAGCGCCAGACTACCAGGAAAAAACAATCCTGACCCGCCAGCTCTCGACGTATGAGCAGCAGCTCCACCAATTACAAGCAAATGAATTGCGGCGGCTCCAGCATATTGAGGCAATTGAACACGAGCTTGACCATGTTCAGACCGAGCTGGTGTTGCGCCGTGAGCAGCAAAATGCAGAGTTCACTAATACCCGGACTGCCGTGCATGTTGCCAACTCCCAGGAAGAGGAGGAAGCGCTGATCGAGGCACTATTTGCCTCCGAGATGGGGGTCTGGGACAATATGAAGGATCGCTTGAACCAGCTTGAAGACGAGAAAAACGAGTACTTGGAAGCGTTGGCGGCCATGACAGCGGAGCGCAGCGGTTACTTGTTGGTGATTGATAACCTTAACCAACAAGTTTTCAATCTTCGCGAGGAAATTGATCAACTAAAAAGTACCTACAAACTTGATCCCAAAAGCAGCAACAAAAGTAGTAGTGACAACACTAGCGGTAGTACCAAGCTCAACTTACTACTTGCAAAGAAAAACCCTACGGGCCATGCTGCTAGTGCCACTGAATTTTTAACCAGTTTCATTGCTAGCGGGTTCACGACCACCAGTTCTTATTTTTCCTTCACTTATTTTACCTTGGCCATGATTGGTGCTTGTGTGGTGGGCTTGTTTTTACCCTTTATTTTCGTGGCCGCTGCTGGTAGTGGCAGCATTTACCATTATGGCCTTTTGGTTTAAGCAAAGCAAAGCCCTCAAAAAAAAAAGTTGTTTATGAGTTTATGAATTATGTATATGTGTTTTTTTTAAAAAAAAAAGTTGTTTATGATTAAATAGAAATATAATTTATTTGAAATACCCCCTTTGTACGCTTCGCACCTGGCTCAGGTTATTACAAATTTAAGCGAGGGCAAACCCCCAACAACCGCCTTGTCTATATATTATTCTGACCAGCCCTTGTATAGTCTAGATAATTTAGATAACATGGTAACTATTTTTTTTGGCTTTTAGTAAGGTGGCCGGAACTGAGACGAAAGCGCACCCGAGTGCTGCAGGGATGGCTCACTTTGTGTATAACTATATGTCAGCTGCTTAAATTGTGCTTGTATACTCGTAACATTGTCCTCCTGC
Organism: Geotrichum phurueaensis; assembly: GCA_030558065.1. Taxonomy (NCBI): domain Eukaryota; kingdom Fungi; phylum Ascomycota; class Dipodascomycetes; order Dipodascales; family Dipodascaceae; genus Geotrichum; species Geotrichum phurueaensis. The sequence goes on from JAJMRT010000162.1 coordinate 22,959, forward strand.
TGAAACTGCATCAAGGGCAGAAAATCATTTTGCTCACTTGGTTTCTCAACCATATGCTTAATCTCCCATTGAGTGGGTTCATTGCTATTGACACTAAACTCAAGGTCTTCGGTTGTTATCATGTCCCAGTACTTGTACACCATGATAAGGGCAAACATGTTACAAACTGACGCAATGAAAAGCCCGTCAAGGAAATGCCGAGCCAACACACAAATTATTTGAGAAAGGCCGTAAAGCGCTGCTTGGCCCACTACAAACACGAAGGTACTAAGCAGCGTGGCGCCAAGAGCCCACAGGTCCTCAAGAATAAAAATAGTAAGAACAATCTGGCTCATGGCGTAGATAACCAGATAAAGGGCATTTCCAACAAATAAAACGATAAAAAATGGCAAGGTACTGCTAATAACGCCAAAATCAAACGTCAGCACTGCCACAAGAAAAGTTGTCAGTATCACAAGCGCACAAAATCCGCGCAGGGTCCAGACCGACTTGCGGGTGCCGTCCTCCCAGAGCTGAAAAACTAGGATGCCGTTAAACATGAGGCACCAGCAGCAGGCCGACTGCAGTGCCGATTGCAGCGCTACACCATAAATGTACGCGCGCCGCCAGCCACCGCCGCTGCCACCGCCAGCCGGAGACACAAGCCCCGTGTCCACAACCAGGGAAACAAGCATGAGCGTTAAGCAAAGGACAAAAAGGTCTAGCATCTCGCGCCGCGCTACCGCCGTATATTTTGTTTGCACGTTGGCCAGCATCACTACTAGCATTGCCGCCGTGCCCACAGTTATCAGGGCGTTTGCGAGCTGAAACACGATGGTGTTGGCAACCAGCACCGCGCGCACGCTACACGTGGGGAAGACACCAATGGTAGCCGCTGTGGGTAGAAATCCACTACCGACAAATTGGCCATTAGATTTGAAGGAGCTGCTATTGTTGCTGTTGTTTATGAGAGTGCAGAGCGCTAGAGATGCTCGCGTACAAATGAACCTAAGAGCACTGTCAGCCGCCATTTTGGTTTCTAAAGGAAGTTTCCTTTTTTTTTGGATTTTTTTTAAAAAAAAACAACAAATTGTCGGCGTGTACCTTGTTTGATGGTGTATTGTAAAGTAACTGAAACATTAAAAGCACAAAATGCCTCTGCTGTAAAAGATGTTTTTATTTATTCATTTTTTTCTTCTTTTTCTTTTTTGCGTGTTGGTATCACAAGTCCATTGTGATTGTAAATGCGTTCAGTACCCATGAAGAGACACCAGAAACAAATATGTGTGTATTCAGCGCTGTAAAAATACAATAGAAATCAATAATTGATTGTATTATCTGAAAAATTCATATATTGGGTAATCTTGATTGGCATCCATAGATTCCTCCAAAATCCATTTTTGAAATCTTGGAACTCAGAGACCACAGCTAGTCAGTCTGCTTTGCTTCATAGTAGAGAGCAAAAAGTACTATAATATAACCTTGTCTGCTACCCACCACGCTTGTAAAAAACCCTGTTTAATCCATTTAATTATTTTTTTTTGAACAATATTCTAATTTACATGTATGTACCTTTTATTCTTTTTATCTTTTTTTTTTTTTTTTTGTATAATCTAAAACTTGTTATCGTGAACGACTAATTTTCCCCTTTACGGCTTGGCAGTAGGAGACTGACTCTCCTTGTCAAGGGCAGTATCGGGACCGGCTATAGGAGCAACATGATGAGTCTGCTGCTTCTTATCCGATTTCACTTCATCAGCAATGGCAGCCGCCGCTGCCGCTGCCTTGTCAGCCATGGCCTGGCTATCACCAGCTGCGGGCTTCTTCCCAGCCTGCTTACTGGCCGCATTAGCAGCGGGAGCAGCAGCCTCGGGTTGCTTAACAGCAGGAGCATCGGAAACCTCAGGCTCCTTCTTCACACTGGCCATTGTTTCGGCCTTGCTAACAACTTTCTGGCCAGTCAGCGTTTCCAATTCAACTGCTGGCGGTACCTGCACAACTTCAGCTTGGCTCACAATTTCTAAATCTTCCTCTTTAATGGCGGTTTCTTTGTACCGATCATTAACAACGGCATCAGGAGCTTTAGCCACAATAGAAGGACTATCTTCTTTATCGCCCTTGCTGTCTTCCATTTCCTTCATCTTTTTCAAATCGTCCTCACTGGGCTCGTACAAGTGCCAGATCGTGTAGTTGGGCAGGCCACTGACAGTGAAGCCCATTCTTCTTGCCATCTTGCCAAAGCCTTCCGTCTCGGCGTGGTTTTCAAAGGTAAACCCGGGGAATAACGCGCCATGGCGGAAAACATGGGCTTTAGCAAGAATTGAAACACCGCCAATACCATCCAAGTCGTAAATTTCATCAGGGTCACCATCGGCGTTTCTGAAATAGGCAAGATGAGGTCTCCAGGTGGTGTATTCAGCATAACCCTCGACAATGACATCGTCTTCATTCAAAGTCTTGGCCAATTCTAAACCAGGCTCACTCTCCTGCCAGGAATTAAGGTCGTAGGGCTGTTCTGAGCCTAACCAGTCGGGAAGCGGGCGCCAAACGTTGGGAACAATAACGTCTCTATTGTGTTTCATAAGATCTTCGATAATAGTCGGTGGGGAGGTTTCAATGTCAGCATCTCTCCAGTAAACCCAACTGTGATAAGGCTTGAGGGAGACAGAGGTGAGCCAATTTCGCGCTCTGCCCATTAGCTTACGTCGCACCCCCTGCACAGCAACACCGTGGCGGTCGTCAAAGCCCTGGCCAATAATGGCACCAAAATCTTTTTCGAAAATCTCTATACTATGAAACTTGGTGAACTTGTCGTCTTCTAAAGCTGCCCGCAGCCCCAGCTTCAGATCAACTTCGGTGGAGTCATCAGAATCCGATACCAAAAACGCCAGATCGATTAGTTCGTGAGGGTAGGTGAGGTTGTTGAGATGAGACATCATCATGGGAAGAACCGGCGCAGCATTGCGAAGGGGAATGCAAACAAGCACATACTCTCCGTCCTTCTTTCCATTGGCCGTGCTCTTGGCTTCTTTCAAGTCATAGTATTCGACGCCAGTCATATTACTAGGCCCCCGGCTGTTGGTCGACCAGAGCTTCCAAATAAACAGTAACGTTAGTAACACAAAGCCCAATGTTTGAATCTTTTTTTTCTGGCGCGGCTTTAGATTCGACCAAGGGTTGTTTCCTCGCTGCCGCGGTTTATACCTTGGATCATCGTCGTATTGATGATACTGAGGCAGTTGCTCATGTCGCTTGAAGCTCTCAAACACCATGTTGTGATAGGAAAAAAGGTGAGAGTAACTCTATCAAATGCCAAAAAAAAAAAGTTGAACCTGCGGATTAAGAACAAATTACTACTGCTTGAAAAGTCGTAAATGAAGTGTCAAAAATAAAGTCCGGAAATTTGACAAAGGAGTCAGGTCCAGGAAAAGGGACAAAATTGGGGCTACGTGGTTTTTCTCACGTACGTACTTGAATGGCAGGGAAAAATATATGAAAAAAGGAAAAAGCGAAAAAAAAAAAAAGTTTCCGTGCATTGAGCAAAAAAAAAAAAAATAAATACGAACAACTACAAAACGCAGATAGGAGGCCGGATTTTCAGATATCCCTAAAATATTCTTTAAAGGTATACGTTTATTGACCGAATTTATACAAACATTAACTAAATTATCGACCAAATAGAGGCTAGATCTTAGACTCTAGGGAAGCATGATCCTATTGACCCAGGAGTCCGAGGTACTTGGCAGCGTGCTCGACGTGGTCCTTAGCAAAGGAGGAGATGAAGTAGTAAGAGTGGTCGTAACCGTCCTGGAGACGCAGGGTAATCTTGTTCTCATACTCAGAACCCTTGGAGGCCTCAATCAGGTTCTCGGGAAGCAGCTGCTTGCCAGTGTAGAAGTTGTCGCCCTTACCAACGTCAATAAGAATCTGGGGAGTAGGACCAGAGTACTTTTTGATAAGCTCGCTGGCATCGTGCTCCTTCCACTTGCCGTCTTTCTCAGCCTCGCCAAAGTAGCCAGTGAAGGCCTTGACACCCCAAGGAGCGTTAATGGGGTTACTGATGGGCGCAAACGCCGAGACAGACTTGTACTTGCCGGGGTTTCTCAAAAAGAGAGTGAGGGCACCGTGGCCACCCATGGAATGACCAGTAATAGAAACTCTTTCGCTGTCAAGAACGTTCTTGTACTCCTCAAAGACCAAAGAGGGCAATTCCTCGGTGATGTAGTCGTACATGTTGTAGTGCTTGTTCCAGGGCTCCTGGGTAGCGTTGATGTAAAAGCCGGCACCAGAGCCAAAGTCGTAGGACTCATGCTCACCGGGCAGGTCAAGACCACGAGGCGAGGTGTCGGGAAAAACAATTGCCATACCGTACTGAGCGGCCCACGCGTGAAGGAAACCCTTTTCAGAGGCATTGTTAGGAGTACAGGTCAAACCGGAGAGGTAGAACAAAACGGGCACCTTCTTGGGAGCATCGGTGTTCAGGACCTGAGGAGGCAAAAAGACATTGACGTCAATGCTGGCGTCCAAGACCTTGGAAGTGTGAGAGAGCTTGAGAAGGTGGCCACCGCAGGTGGTAATAGTAGAGTTCAGAGTAAAGGCCATTGTGTCTGGATGAAGAGGGGTGCAAGATGAGTTGACGAGTCAAGAGGAAAGAGGAAGAGATAGAGGTTCAAAACCAGTCGGAATTTTTTTTTTTTTTTAAGTGAGGTTATAAAGTAATAATTTACTTGATTGACTACCAGTCTTGAAATTGTCAAGTTTCTGATGTTGCTTTCAATACTCGGCGAGGCTGCAACGCCGCCGAGTGGTCCTCCCCCCTTGGAATTTTCAAGTAAGATTGAATATCTCCGCAACTAAGAAGAAAATCATGGACGTGGTACTCATTTCCTTTGCCAAAAGAAGCAAAAAAGTCCCAGCCTTTTGAATCTCCGGTTGTATTTCTCAGCCGAAGAATCAATTGAGCACGGCGAATGAAATTTTTTTTCTTAAATCAAAAACCAAATTGAAAGCAAGCAAGGAAATGAGATCAGTTAATATTGAATTTTTTTTTTTTTAAAAAAAATTAAAAAAGACCAAAAGTCACATTAACGACAATAAAACATCAGGTACAAATATATGAGATAAAAAAAAAAAAAAAAAAAAAAAAAAAAAAAAAAAAAAAAAAAAAAAAAAAAAAAAAAAAAAAAAAAAAAAAAAAAAAAAAAAAAAAAAAAAAAAAAAAAAAAAAAAAAAAAAAAAAAAAAAAAAAAAAAAAAAAAAAAACAATTAAAATAAAAAGACAAGATAAAAAAAAAAATGAAGGAACCATAAGACTCCTCCGAAGGAAGCTCATAGTGATGAATGAATTTACAAACTGGAAGGTTGAGCAGATGATATGTATTTAGTTGCAACTGCTACAGTCAAGATTCTCATTGCGAATACCGCCAAACTTGGGTCTGGTGTCGCCACCACCTCTGCCGCGTGCTGAGCCTGATTGTTGCTGGGCTCTAAATGTATCCAAGCTTTCACGCGCATTTAAAGAAAATAGCGTCCAGATGTACAAGCTTACGGTTTGCACCGTCTGGTTGGCGAATCTTGTTATTTTTGCCGTCAAGGGGGGTGAATCTACCACTTTACCCTTGGAAATGAATTTGGGTTGCGCTGAGTTTGCTGACATTGTGAGATAAAATGGGGGGAATTGAAGTGTTTAGAACAACAGACTGTTAATATTTATGGAGAAAAAAAATGAATTCAGCGTTTTTTTTTTTTTTTTTTTTTTTGGTTTGAGCAAACACGATTTTTGGAGTAGTCTGCTAATTGTTGAAACTGAGTTATGAAAGGTGGTTTTATAAAAAAAAAAGACAACGTTGTCTGAATGGAAAGCTTTACGGGAGGTATGAAACTGAAGCATACTTCATATGTTTCAAGGTCCAAGTCTTTTTTCTTTACAACTAAGTCCATGCCACACGCTGATGTAAAACTTTTCTATTTTGAATTTTTTTTTTCAAACAAAGATGAGAACGACAGTCATATATAGTGAAGTAAAATAAGACAAAAGTGTTGAATATACTTATAAAACTTTTCTTTTCGTCTGCCACTTTTTCAGCTTTTCTCATTACCGAATATCCTAGGAGATAATAAACTGAATATGTATATATCCTAGGAGGTGGCCTATACGAACATGTCATTTGGTTTTCTTTTGAAATATATTCCTTGATTTTGACAGACTTTTATTTATACCATTTTACTCTTCTCTTTTAATTTCGTAATCTAGTTTTGTAGACGATGGATCAAAAAAGATTCAAAACTATCTACAGTATTGACAATCTGATAGTTTCAGGCTTTTATTGAATTTGAAAATTTTCTTTTCTGGAATAATTATATCCTGAGTATTAACAACAACCTTAATCCTCTATTATAAGCACTATTTCATACACATTAGTATTGTGCTCAAACCAAACTTATGTCTAGCCTACGGTATTCAGTTGACTAGCAAGGATTTGTGGTGATTTAAAAGAAAATCCAGTAACTTTTTCAAAAAACAAAACAAAAAAAAACAAAAAAAAAACAAAAAGGAAAGTCTATTTACTGATGGTCTTAGCTTAGTTTGATTTGCCTTGACCACCTCTAGACTAATTCCTGAGCCTTTTTTTTTGCTTTGTCCTTTTACCACTCAACCCAACAAATCCATTGGTTTCTTCTAGATGGAAACCATGGAGCACTTCTAATAATAAAAACTGAGATCTAGTGTTAATGGTGTTCATTTAAGTTTTCACTTCACGTGTTCATACATTGAAAATGTTTATACTAGTCATCTTAAAGTCCTTAGTATTGTGTTAAAAGCTAAGACCCTAGTAATATTATTTGCTGTTATTCTGACCAAATGTATTTTGATACATTTATTCAAAGATATCTACATTTTACTAATAGTTTTAAAATGGAAATATAAGAATAATCTATCATGACTCAGTCCCTTACATAAAAGGCTAGGACAAATTTGACTTGAGTCAGCTGTTTCAGTAAGACTAGATGATGGACTTGCTGAAGATGCCAAAATCAATTGATTGTACTAGCAAATATCAGGGATACAGCAACTAGTGAAACAGCAAAAATTTATAAAGAAATAAATAACAAACCCAACAAGCAAAAAAAACAAAAAAAACAACAAAAAAAAAAGCTTGTTAATAGGCACATTGTATCTCAATAAACCTGGAAACCAATTCCGACACAATGCTTTAAAAAAACTTTAAATATACTTGATAGCGCCAATCTTTTTATGGGTAAAAATACATTGTGTATTGGAATGAATCTGGGTACATCTAGATAGTCAAAATTAAATAGACATCAGCAATAGAATATGATTGAATTTAGCAAGGTACTCATATATAAAAAAAAAGATAATGTTAGAAATATAAGCCCTGATTTTCTTAAGATCAATTGTCATGGAATAAAAAATTACTTCATATGTTTACTTGACATAATTTATACTACATCATTCCTAAATGGGGTTTAGGCTGGATTCTACCATGTTGATGCTATTTATATGCCTTGAATTGGAATTCAACTCTCGAGCCATCGAAAACAATCTGAACCAAGCCTTGGATGAGACCAATCAATTAGGAGCTACTGAGATGTGCTTTAGATGAAGTTTCACAAGTCTAAAGTAACGATTCAACTTTATTTGAGTCATGGTGTGGTAATACCACAAGTTGCTTGTATTTGTTTTTAAGCTTCCATTAAACAGTTAGGCTATCATGGTTCCACCTGAGGGTTGTTAATGTGCTTATAACCATAGTCTGCTTGGGTTGAGGAAGTCTACGTTAATCAATGTTGTCTTTAAATTTTTTCCCCATTAGTTTTGGCTTTTGCAAACAATTCATTGAAATTGTTCTAATATGTTGAACAAAGTTGACTAGTTTTAACTGAAAGAGCCCTTTGAATTTACCGCTAGAATAAAAAAATTATATGTAGAAAATTAATTTTTTTTTTTTTTGAATAACCTTTGAATCTAATTGCTTTGGGGAGCTCATTTTTAAAGCCTTATCCGGGAAGAATTTTCATTTGGAAATTTCTGCACCAGTCAGGAATTTTTTTTTTTTTTTTTTTTGATTGATTGTTGACTTTGAAACTAAAACAGAAAGTATACCAAACGCAATAATAAAAGTTCTGCTGAACGAATTCTATCAAATTTATGAAAAAAAAACTCAAACATTTTTTCTAAACGATGGAAAATTCAGTGCTTTTAAGGTGGGCGGGATAACTGAAAAAAAAAAACCAATTGTTAAAAAGGAACAATAAATAGGTTTTTTTTTAAACCATTATTCTCAGCATTTTAAATGTGATTGGAAGTTGAAATTTTTTTTTTAAATTAGAATGAACGCTTAAGCTCATGAAAGAATTAATTTGTAGGAGACTTGAGCAGCATTGAACATCTAATCTGGTTTTTTATACACTCTAAAATGAAGTCTAGATTGTAAAAGAAAAAAAAAAAAAAGAGAACGGGGCAAAGATCTTGGAGCTAAAATTAATGTTTAGTATTATATAGGCTTGTGAAGGAAAGATTCTCTAGCATCAAAAACTTTCATCATTTAAATTAATATCTGCAAAAAAAAAAAAAAAAGCATAGAGGATAAAAAATTATCATCAATGTGCCTTGAATTTGAATTGGAGTGCTAAAATCAGATTAAAACTCGAATTCTTTTATTTTTTTTCCTTCGCTTATTTAATATACATGAGATATGGAATACATTAGAGTGATGAGCTAGAATTCTCATGTCAAAAACGATTTAGGACTTGTGAAAAAAACCAAAAAAAAAAAAACCAATACAAACAAAAAACAAAAAAAACAAAAAAAACAAAAAAATAAAAGCAAATGCAGGTGTATCATACGATAACACTGGTGACATACACCAAGAATGGTATTGAGATACGGCAACCAATTTCTATTTTATTTTTTTATTTTTTTTTTTCCTTCAAGCATTTTAAAGGGAGACCAACCGACATGCACAAAAATTTTCAAATCAACTGGACAAATATATATATATTCGGGCGAATTTCACTGCACGATAATACCTTCACAAGTTATAGCAATGAGACTTTGGGAATAAATGTGCCATGATGTTTTGAAAAGTTTAAAGAATTTTTATTGCAGCGCCTACAAAAAATTTCAAGTCATATGAGCAGTGGGATTTAGAGCTGTTTGCAATTGTAGACACATTTTTACAAATGTAAATATTAGAGAGAATGAGACAAATTTGATTTTTTTTTTTTTTGTTTTGCAAATTTGCTTGTGACAAAGCTGGGAAAATAAAAAATAAAATAAGCTACAAGATATCCTAAGACCCCCCCCTCGAAAGACATGAGAGAGTCAGTGTGTCAATGTGGTCGGTTACTAAGATTCTGACCGACTTGAATGATAAAATCATCAACTTCAAAATAATCAAATAGACAGCTAGTTTTAATTGGATTTTTTATTTTCTTGGTTTGACCGGGTATTGCTTTGCGAATTATGAGAAAGAAAACAGCAAGAAAAAAAAAAAAAAACAAGAAAGAGAATAGATTTTTTAAAATTTTTTTTTATTGATTAGTAGTAAGAGGTTGCTATAACATTTGCAACATTTGCAACCGTAAGAAAAAAAGACCGAAAATTCTCAGCTTATTGTTGTCGTTCCATTGCATGGACCGTCTAAACATGTGAATGTCTATGCCAAAAAACTACTGCAAACGCCTCGTCTTTTGCATTAGCATTTTATTCTTCCTATAACGTGAGCCGAATCATTTCGAAAAGTTGCACTTCACCGGCATAAAACAAAAAAACAAAAAACTGGGGCCAGTCTTAATTTTGCATCGGGTTCAGATAACGTTGCCCAGGGTGTGTGGCCCACAACTTAGACAGCTATTATTACCCATGAGAGTGTTGTCAGGTAACTGGATAGTTTTGTTCTAAAATAGGGCTGATGCCGAGACAAAACTTGTGTTCCCATATTGAAACCTTGAATACAACCAAGTTGGTAACAATATTGACACTATCCCCTTATGCTCTAAACTTATGATAATTGATTAACGCTTAGAGGTATAGTGGC
>JAJMRT010000163.1:0-12122 GCA_030558065.1 Geotrichum phurueaensis
GTATTGGCGCTGCCACTCTTCTAGTAATGCTTCAACCGCTGATTTTTTCACTTCCTTAGTCATTGACCAAAATTCCTGCCATTTTTTATCATATTCTCTGTTATCACGGTCAGTTATCCAGGGGGGCTTGCCAGGCGGCAGATCTAGTGTCCTCAGAAAATCTGGATCACACAAGCGCTTCATGTTGTAACCTATTGGGCCGGATGAGCATAAGTCAGAAGTTTAGGATGATTCCTTACACATAAAGTAACCTCTTATTTAGTCTGTCAGTAAAACTAGAATTAACAAGGTTGTATGGTGTAGTGGTCATCACATCGGATTTTGATGGGATAAAATTTCCGGGAACCCCGGTTCGATTCCGGGTACGACCTCTTCCAAAAGATGCAAATGAGTTAATTTTTCTGACTTTTATTTAATAATTATTTTATTGTATTTTTGATATTATTTGTAACTATTTGATGTATGAGCAATAACCTGATCATTTATCTATCTTATATTTTTGATACTAAGTAAATTCTTTAATCTTAATGATATAAATATTCAGGAAAATAAACAAAAAGTTCCTGCTGAATATTTGAACATCAACTTGATTTCCAAAAATGTTTTGAGAAAAAAAAAAAAAAAAAAAAAAGTATTCTTTGTATGCCGTTTTTGTAATTTTTCTCACTTATCAGGTAAGCTCTAAACATTAGATCAAGCTTATTTTCTATCTACTGTAACTTGCAAAACCAAACAGAGAAGAAAACTGTGCATGATTTCTTTCATTAAGGTTACCAACGTTACTAGCACGACGACGTCGATGGATAGAAATTTTTGTTTGTTTGCTTTAACATCTAGATGTTACATGTACATATGGATACTTAAAAAAACAGACAGGTGTAAAAAGAAGACAAGTTGTTTTAATAGAAGTCACACAAGAAACAAAAAAAAAAAAATTTATAAAAGGAATGTGGCCCTTGCACTATACTTGTCAATCTATGATGTAATTTTTTTTTTTCTTTTTGCAAAAAAATGGAAATTCAAACAAAAGAACAATGATCATTGATCAAGTTGACAATTAGCAGGGCTTGTGCGTGCAATGGATGGCGATTAAAATGTAAAAAACGGATGAAAAGTAGTTGTAGGGCAATCTTTCGCGAGATTTGATTGAACGATCGGCAAACTGCATTGGTATTTTTTTTTTCAAACTGTGACATCACAATTTTCCTGTGCCCAACTAAAAGTGTTTTCATACACACCATCAAAAAAAAAAACTCATTCTTGTTACCTGTCATTAAAATTGATGAGCAGGTTGGGCTTCCAGGTAAATCGATTTATCCATTTTTAAATTTTTTTTTTAGTTTTTTGTTTTTTACACAGCCCGTTACCCCTTATTTTCTTACTGGGCATTGTCATTGACTTACGGCCAAGTAGGCTATGACTTTTAAATTTTTTGTTCTAGGGGGGTTAATTCCAGATATAATAACCTTGTCATCACTGAAATTGGAGTTTGGCAGTGCTGCTGTCATAGCCTCAATTCTCCGTTGGTGTCGATGGAATCATCAGCAAATAAATTATTATGGTATTGGGTACGCCATCGTTTGGAAGTCATACCAGAAAGATCTGCCCACTTGTAGTCCGCATTTTGCAAGAAAAAAAGAGAAAAAAAAAACATGATCTCTTTTGAGCGCTGAACATGGCATTTGAATTAACATCTTTGAGATTGATGCTACAAGGCTGAAGTCATTTTCTTTTTGAGTGAAAAAAAATGGTGATAACAGCCCCTTAAACATCATTCTTTTTTCTACTTCATCCTGCCCCTGGCCTCTGGCATAACGAGAATTTTTGATATATATATATATATTTTTTTTTTTGGTCATTGTCCATCAAGCATGCATGCATCCTGTAAAAAATAAAACCACAACGAAATAAAACAAAACAAAGATAAAGGTGCACCAGCACCTTGTCGCAACGTAGACCCCACACCAGCGACTCTATCAATAACGGCGAAAGCGTCGACGCGACGCGACGTGAGACAAATAAATTGGCATATTATAAGGTTTCTAGATCGTTGCCGCAGCCATATAGAGTCTCGATGTACAAGCCTCGAGGCGGACGCGCCGCGCGGGATCCCAACTCACTGGCTTATCCAGTGGAGTGACCCTCTTCCCCTCTTATCCTCTATTCCAACTTTCTTTCTTTCCAATAACGTGACAGTTGTATGCTGAGCCCTTCTGGGGCATAACCTCTCACATAACAACAAGGGTTTCCATACATTTAAAACCGGGGGGTTTTTTCATTCTTTAGAACCACTCAAAAACACTCTTGTCAAAACAGCAAGGTTAAAAACGCGTAGGTACCTGCTGTAATTAGCGAATATTAGTCCTGATTGAAAAAAAAAAAAAAAAAAAAAAAAAGTAATAAGTAACGTGTGAGGGTACGATAGAATGTTGACAGATATATGACTATCCAAAGGTCATTTTACACGCTACTTCCCCCCTAATTGACAACTTGTCGGGGGGAAGCATGTGAAGCTACAGGAACTAGACATCTACACACACAGACATTGGTCTTGACTGCGGGCAGCGGGTCTCATCCTGTCCTCATGTCAACATCATGCACCCGCAGCTAGAAGAATTGTACAGTTTACAAAAATTAAAAAAAATAAAACAACCAATTACTGACAAGCCTTTCTAACATTTTTTGTATTGCGTAATCACTTGCTGCCCCTTCCTTTCCGCCTTAACGGAACTAAGGCTTCATCTTTAAAATAGGGTGAGTAGCCATCAATAGCAGCGAATGAGAACCAGGAATGAACAGTATTATGTCATAAATTATTTTTTTTCATGAGATAGCACATAGGACAGCCTCAAATGTGGCAATAGTTTATATCTATACAAAACACACACAAATAAATAATTTTTTTCTACACAAAAAAAGGTTAAAAGACTTTACAATTTGTTTAAAAACTAACAAAACTAGCAGGTTTAGTTGTAAAGAACAAACTTAGCACGGCCGCTGGTGACGGCAACAGTGCAACCACTGGAACCAGAGCCATTGTAGACACCGTTCTCGTACTTGCACTCTCCGTTAACAGTGGCACCATCCTCAGCAACAATCTTAACGTTGAAGTTGGCAGGCTTGAGGTTGTTGGGGTTGGGAATCAAAGAAAGGTAGGAGATACCATCAACAGCGCCAGCACCGAAGTTCAAAGGAGCCCAGTTACCGACACCGGAGCTAGAATCACCCCAGACACAGCCATCAGCTTGGGAAACACCAGCGTTGTTAACGTAGTACTGAGCAGAGGTAGCCTTACCATCCCAGGTGTAGTAGGTAGACTGATCAACACAAGTAAGAGCAGCAGTCTCACCAGCACCAACAATGGTAGGAACAACCATGTTTTCAGTACCAGGGTAGTCAGTTCTGCAGATAGCGACACTCTCAGAAAGCTCAGAAACAACAATGGCAGTGTCAACACCCCAGACACAGAGGTTACTGTAGTTGGAGTTGGTACGGTAAAGCTTACCACCCTTGCAGAGAAGACCACCAACGGAAACACCGTTACTGGGCTGTTCAGAGGGCCACTGAGTCTTGGACATACCAGGCTGGCAGGAGTAAGAGCAGTAAGAGCCCTCAGCACAAGAGCCACCAGTAGAAGTGTCAGAGTTGTAGATACCAGACCAACCACCAAATCCAAGGTAGTCAAGAGAAAGAACACCGGGCTGGTCAGAGGGGAAAGTGCCACAGTCAATGGTACCATCCTCAAAGTCACCAGAAATGGTGGAGTAAGCAGAGACAGCGTTCTGAAGCCCAGCCTTAGAACCAATGGCACCCTCAGAGATGTCATCAGAGTTGACAGAAGAAGAGGAGGAAGAAGAAGTGGCAGCAGCGGAAGAAGTAGCGACGGTAGAGCTGGAAGCAACAACAGCAAGAGAAGTTGAAGAGGAAGTAGCAGCAACAGAAGAGGAAGTAGCAGCAGCAGAAGAGGAAGTAGCAGCAGCAGAAGAAGAAGTAGCAGCAGCAGAGGAAGTAGAAGTAGTAGAAGGAGCAGCAGAGGAAGAAGTCTGGACAATCACAGAGGTGGTCTGAGCAGCAGCAGAAGAGGAAGTGGAAGCACCCTGAGTAGTAGCAACGGCAGCAGCAACATCCTCCTGGGATTGAGTCTGCGAATTCTCGACGGGGGCACCGTTGGCGTTGACAGTGACGGTCTTGTAGACGTACTCGTAGACGACGGCACGCTTGTGGGCGTGGTGAGCGTGCTTGAACTCAGGATGGGGAGCAGCTGCAACCAGTGCAGAGCATCCCATAGAAATGGCGGTGAAAAGAGCGTATTTCATGGTAGTAAGTAGACTAAAAAGAAGGTGTTAGAATGAGTGAATAGTGGTCAAAATGAAAGCAAGCGAACATGGAAATGGAAAGGGATAAATAAGAAAGAAATGATAATAATAGTAATAGTAGTAATAATAATAGTAAAAAAAAAAGGAGGTTTTTTGTTATTTTCTTGGTTTCTGCAAAGGAATCTAGGCACATTACGCGTCCAGTACATGAGTAAATGGAGTTTTGTGAGAGGAGCCCAGGAGGCGTTCACGTGATTAGAGACAGTGGTTGTTATGGAAACAAACTTGCCCTTTTTAGAACCAAAAAGAATGCGGAAAAAAAAAGGCTGTGTGGAATCCCTAGAAAAACCATGCCATATCGACAATAAAATATCAACAACTTACAAATAAAACGAGATTCAAAAGGAACGACCTGGTTGCTTAACGATAATGAAAAATCAAACAATAAAAAAAAAAAAACAGAACAAGACTGTATAATGTGCGTTTGGGGGTAAAGGAGTGACTGAATTTGGAGATAATGAGAAAAGAGGAAAACAAGAAAGGGAAAAAGAGAGGAAATCTAGAAGGGAATTTCATTTTTATTTATAAAAAAGTTCAAATCAACAGTTGCCAAAAATGCTGGATTCAACTATTTCTCATTTCGTAAAATATATTTCTCATTTAGGTTAGTTACCTAAAAATGTGGTTTCTATCATATTTTTTGTGTACGTTGCTTTTGTTTTTTTGGTGAAAAAAGAAAAAAGAAAAGTGATCTAATTTTTTTGAGAATGTATCAGTGCAGTTTGGTACCTTATGTAATAAATAAAATAAGCTTGCGTATAAATGCACGTCAGCACGTGTATGCACATATGCATTGTTTTACACGGCGAGCCAAAGTGTCAAAAAGACAATGAAAAGATTTTTAGCCTAATCGAGAGAAATTTGCCACAGATTTCTGAGGTCCTAACAATCAAGATCCCAAAATTCTGACACCATAAAAATTGATTGATAATATTAGCAGCATTCAATGATTTTTTTTTTCTTTCTCTCGCCTACGGTATAAACATGCTGCAAGTGTTGAACGCTTAGCAGATATGGGTTTTTTTTGGTACCTTATGGGAACCTAATCTCTCACTAGTGTAAACTAGCACTGAACACTGCCATCATTAGGGTTTTGGCTAAACCTTTTTTTTTTACAGCTATTTCTACACTCTCTATAAGAGTAGTTAAAAAGTTTTCACTGAAATTTTTTTTTTTTTTTTTTTTTTTTTTTTTTTAAATTGGCTCATATTAGACGTTAGTAATATCTCCGTTATATCCTAAAAGAAATGTTTAAAAACGGTAGATTTTCAAGTAAACGTAGAGTTGGGTTTTCATATTTCTCTATATTCTATATCTGGTATAATAACCATTTGCTTTTGAGTTGTATAGATATATGTTCTCTCACATTTGTCATCGAACCGCCCAGGGTATACACCTTTTGGGATATGCCATTCACCAGCAGGGTCAGAAAACATCTTTAGATTTAATAACGTTAACCATGGCCCTTTGGCTCAAGCTACAAAACGTCTAGTTTGCATATATAGTTTCTGAACTCATCCGGAACGTTATCCATCAAATTCAAAAAAAAAGGAATTTTCCCACTGAAAATAATAAAAGACTTGTCTGTTTGAATATGAAGTTAAGTTTTTTTTTTTTTTGATTCACAGGTTACAGCCATAAGAACAGGCTTAGATTTTGACTTAGCTGAACTAATTACTTACGAAGCTGCAAACGTAAAAAGGGTTGAGTTTAATTGTAGCTGAACGGTATGTCTAGTCAATAGAATAAATTTTGTGTAGAGTATTCCTTGATTTTTTGCCAGTAATTGTTACAATTTTCAAACCATTAGTATAAGCTATTTGCTTCATCTATAATCACAATTTTTTTAATAATAGAGTATAATGAAGGCGGCATAGCACATCAAGGTCACTTGAGAAATTATTCACAAAATCTGTGGTATAGCTATCAGCTGGATTGCAATCAGTAAATGTGGGCAAAATCAAAAAAAAAAAAAAAAAAAAAGCTGCTAGGACATTCTAAAAATTAAGATTTAATATCAACAACTCTAATAGAGGGATAAGGTTGGCGGTGTCAAACAAAAGACCAAAGGAAAATTGAAATGGCAGCTTCCCAAAATCATAACTATATATATATATATATATATATATATAGTATATATAATAAGCGGGTGTTACAACTATAGTTGTTTTAAATCCTTTCATAAATATTTGCAGTGTAAACAAGAATGGCTTTTAAAAATAATTTTAACGTACAAGTTTCCAAAAGCTCAAACCATAAAACATGAAGAATGTTGCAATAAGATTCATTACCTAGTCTTGTGCCAGGTTGTACTGGCTTCAGATGAGTTTTAATTGTAGCATGTTCAGCCTTCCTTTTTTTTTTTCTGTGATTCCCGTAGTTTAATCGGATTAAAAGTACCACTAAACAAAACTACAAACTTCTAAGTTATTTCCTTTCGTTATATTTCACTTGTTATGTAACTTCTAGATAGGGCAATAAAAAGGTTTTCTATTAGATGTCTAACTTAACTTAGACCCCTCTCAATAGCATAGTACCGTTCCATCTTTTTGCTAATAACCTTTTGGCGAAGAGTAGTTTGGCAAGCGGATAGCAGTAAATGAGCTAAAATTTCTATATCTAAATTCCGCTTAATCAATGTTTTAGAATTAGACTAAGGTAGATCTACTAGCGAGCTGTACTAGGTGAAAAAAAAAAAAAATAGTAATAATAATAATAAATCCTAAAGTCTAAGTCATTGCTATCGGATGGGCAGAGCCTACCACTCACCATTATAAAGAATTTTTTACAATGACAGAGTAGGGAAAAATGTTTGAGGTGTTAACCTTTTTAAGAAAAAGTCACCCACCTTATTAATCCAAATAAAAATAGTTTCCGTTTTGGTGAAGCATGGCTTAGATATGCCTGGCTTTGGGTGTGCCTAGCTCATATAATTACTGTGAATCAATTTATCCAAAGAATATGGTTCTGTTACTGTCACAGTTACTGTCAAAGTTACTGTCACAATGAGGCCTGCGAATGAACTATAGGTTTTCTGGCAGATTTCTAAATTTTACTTTGTTCAGGGTTTAAAGAACTAGGCTGTGCTGATAGACTAGTGGCTGGCACTGAAGCTACATAGGTGCGTACGTAAGCTGGTATCAGACTGCAAAGCTGCAAACTAAGTGCAGACAAGTCGCACTATAACTATTATCAAAGAATCTTAAACGTCTTAGTGAAGTAGTAGATGAAACAAATACTTTTGACTGAATAATAATATATTCTTACTTGTGTCTTTCCCTGACGAGAACTATTGCACAAATGTCGAAATAGCAAGTGCTGGCAAACGTAGCATTATCATATTTTTACTGTTCAAACTTCTATGTAGTCATACCAAATTACAACTGAAAGCTTTGGCATAAACAGATAGGCTGTTTGGCAACCGATTCCTTGCGCTTCTTAAGAATAATGCAAGACTCTAATATTCTCATATCTCATTGCTCTATAAAATTTAGTTTGAGTCACTTGACATGTTGAGCACAATATTGTTTACTTATTAGTGATCCGTTAGGCCCCGAAAAGACTCCTTCGGTTCTGTTCCTGAAATTCAGAACTTTTAAGGCAGCTTGAAGACGCATATCAATTTTTTTCAAAAAAAACAAAAACATCAAAAGCCCATAACCGATAGGCACCATTAAAAGTCGAAACTTCTTTACATGCGTTGAAAACGTTACTTTATCAGTCTCATCGAAATATGTATAGAAGCACTACGTCTTCTTTTTCTATCCCTTTTTTTATTTTCATTTTGTTAATTAACTTTGAGATATTAGAGCAAAAAGCGGACTTTCTAGCTATCTATTAGTTACTGAAATTGCCTGTAATTTTTAGAATGCATATATTCATTTGTTAAGTTGAATTCAATATTTTTTTTCTTTTAAAAAACAATCAAGATATCAAACACATGATAAACCAACTTTTGTCGACTTTCTATTGTTGACTTCTCTACTTATTTCATTCCAGCCTTATCTAAATTCTGATCAGATACTAGCGTCGTTGTGAGAGAAATACATAAAGGCCCAGCAAAAAGTCCTTAGATTCAGTTGTTGACAAAGGCTAGGCTAGAAAAGAACAGAATAGTTGCTAGAAAAGTTATACCTAAATAAAAAAAAAAGTGTAGAATTATTGACCCCTGGCTTTGAACAAAGTAATTTTTTTTCCAAGATTTCAATTGTAATTAGGAAAAAAATAGTTATTTTGCTGCTGAATGAGATTGCACCTCATCATCCGAAACCCTTTTGAGCAGGCTGAGTCCCAGACTATACATTAAAAGCTTCTGAGAAAACAGTGGGTCTAGTTCACCCTGAAAAACTAGAGCAGAGTAAAATGGGTACCTTGATACTTGCCTTTGATGAAAAACCCTCTGCGCAATACCTGCGCACGGTTCGTATAGCATACGCAACCATCATTTGTATACACACTGAAATAGCTACTTCTTTAGGTGACCAAAACGTACGACACATGCTCTTCTTGCCGAATTGGTTTTCCTTCAAATGTATAGGTATCTTTTTAGGTATTTCTTTTTGTATAACGTTTTCTTGAATTTGTGATCAGATTCTTTGAGTGTGAAATAACAATTAATATAAGGAATTGATTAATGGTCCAGGATAACACACAGTAAAGAAAATTTCTGAAATAATCCAATTTGTTATTAGGTTTCAACTTTGATTGCAAAAAAGTACCTATATATGCCAAGCCTGGTAATATACGTACATATCAAAGACGGTTTAAGGAACACAGTGCAGTTGGAAACGTGACAATCTCAATGTAGATCTACATACTGATTTTAAGCTGTGTTTCAATTGATTGATAATCTATAGAGGTACTCTTGGAATAATATTTTTAATGGCCTAGTAAACATTGTAAACATTTTAAACCGGTATAAATATTAAAGTACAAGTTTAAAATCATCGTTCTATATATGTTCAGTTTATTGTCCTTACAACTTATTTAGCTATATATACATGAAAGACATTTATTTCAGGTTTATTGTGACCCCCATGTCTGGGTGGTCTATGCTGTTCGCATTTTGGTCTATTCGCTTCGATGGCGCCAAATTTTCCACAAATCGGGTTTTTGTGGCAAAAACACCGTTCTACCTGAATATTTGTCACCGCTCTCTGAACACTTGCCACTGATCCAGCTACCTACCTTTCATACAAATGAGATGTAAAATTTTACAAATAACTCGAAGGCAAAAGTTTTTGATGTTCACGTTTGAAAACTCACAGGCGTTGAAAACTCTAAAGATTAGTACCCTGCGTTGCCACTCAGCTCACAGATTTCAAAATGACTCAACATCCGACTTGTTTTCAAAAAAAAAAAAAAAAAAGATAATCCTGCCAAGTAAATTTCAATCTTTGCACTTCTAGTCTGCTTTTACCAATAAATAGATACCTTGTGGTTCAAGCTGGCTTGACTAGTTAAGCACAAAAAGCCTTTTTACCGTTAGGCATGTTACTGGTTCGCTACAAGCATTATGGTATGATACAAAACGATATACTTGTTACTTTAGAGTGGCAGTAAAACTTTATTGCAATGTGTGAATGGGTGTCACGGTAGCCCTTACCCAAGAACAAGGTCCCGTGCTCAAAGTCTTCAACACAGCTCACGCGTAGCGTGAGCGGTTGGTCGTGATATACTGAAGCTGGCCGTCCTCCGAAATAAATGAATAGTTGTGTTGTTTGCGAGCTGTTGTTGATGGGATGAGATTGGGTCGCTGGCTACATAGTGTCATGTAAGTGAAGAGAGTGGGAAAGAATAGAGTTTAGCTCTTGTCCTTCTCAGTGGGAGAAAGCAAACTTCTCGGCACTGAGAAGAAGAAACAGTTCTTAACCTCCTGGTCATTCCAGCTCCAAAGCTAAGCAACCAAAAAACAACCAGAGCAACCATCCAGAAAAGAGCAAATGACTCAAGGTGCACGTCTAGCGTAGCGCAACTTGACTTGAACCACCTGTAACTTAGCAAACTATGACAACGAGATATTATTGACGCAGAAGGCCTACCAGGTATTTCAAGTAGAACTCTTGTCCCGTAACTTAACCGCGGAGATCTAAGAATATGCTAGCCAGAACGCGTGTGAAGTCAGAACTGAAGCGTATATCTTCAGACTAATTGCTAGGCGGTCATCAATACTAAAAATAAGTGTTCCCCCTGTCGTAAGTCTTATGAGTTGCCTTTCAATTTAGTACTACTCTACAAAGATAATTTAATGGCTTCGATTGATTGATTGATTATTTTAGTCCGGTCAACCGGCGTATTATACAATATTATTTATAAAAGGAATCACTACCGTGTGATATTTATATAGACAGTGTCTCATAACCGTGGAGACCGATGTTCTTTTAATTTCCGTTTCGTAAGCTTTCGCTCAAATTGTCACGTACACCTAACCATTGCCCGGATTGCTGAGAATTCTCGTCCTAATACTAGTTCGTCAGTACCAGACCTCCTAATAAAAAAGTCTTTTTTTAAAAAAAAGTTAAAAACGTCGGAGAGTGATAATCCACAATGGGTTTCAAAGGGCTCCTAAAAAAGAGCCCTAACGGCGGTGTGTTTGTGAGGGGCATTCAGCTCTCGGTATCCAAATACCAACAATAAATTGTGGCTCTGGACTAGTAATGGGTTACTCATGTACTTTCTGTCATCTTCAGTGTTCAACAAATCACCTCACTACTCAAGGATTACCCGGAGTAGTGAGCTACGTAATCTGCCAAAAAAAAATTATCTTCTTCAAACACCCTCTGGGGAGTGGTTAAGTCCTGTTGCCAGGATTCGGATCTGTCGTTTTGGATCACCTTTGTCGCTAAATTTGGACAAGCTCGTTGAGCCGTCTACCATTCAGGCTTCAGATATGCCATGTTATAAAATTGTCGTCTTCATTTGACATTCTGTCGAATTGTCGTTTTGTTTTTGTCGTGAACCACCTCGGATTCATTTCTTCAACAGAAAAAATGAAAGCATCAAGGGATTCTCAGAATGAGGCTAATAATGCTCATTCACTGTCGTATCAGTAGTCGTCCTTTTGGATAAATGGTGCTTTTAACGTCATCCCAGGACAATAAAAATTAAAAGTTGATTGATTGATTGATTATTTTTGTCCGGTCAACCGGCATATTATACAAGATTATTTATAAAAGGGATCACTACCGCGTGATATTTATATAGACAGTGTCTCATAACCGTGGAGACCGATGTTCTTTTAATTTCCGTTTCGTAAGCTTTCGCTCAAATTGTCATGTACACCTAACCATTGCCCGGATTGCTGAGAATTCTCGTCCTAATACTAGTTCGTCAGTACCAGACCTCCTAATAAAAATGTCTTTTTTTAAAAAAAAAGTTAAAAACGTCGGAGAGTGATAATCCACAATGGGTTTCAAAGGGATCTTAAGAAAAAGTCCTAACGGCGGTGTGTTTGTGAGGGGCATTCACCTCTCGGTATCCAAATACCAACAATAAATTGTGGCTCTGGACTAGTAATGGGTTACCCATGTACTTTCTGTCATCTTCAGTGTTCAACAAATCACCTCACTATTCAAGGATTACCCGGAGTAGAGAGTTACGTAATCTGTTGAAAAATTTTCACCATCTTCAAGCACCCTCCGGAGGGTGGTGAAGTCCTGTTTCCAGGATTCGGATCTGTCGTTTCGGATCACCTTTGTCGCTAAATTTGGACAAGCTCGTTGAGCCGTCTACCATTTAGGCTTCAGA
>JAJMRT010000163.1:12222-41558 GCA_030558065.1 Geotrichum phurueaensis
TATAAAATTGTCGTCTTCATTTGACATTCTGTCGAATTGTCGTTTTGTTGTTGTCGTGAACCACCTCGGATTCATCTCTTCAACAGAAAAGATGAAAGCATCAAGGGATTCTCAGAATGAGGCTGGTAATGCTCATTCGCAGCCGTATCAGTAGTCGTCCTTTTGGATAAAAGATGAGTTTAGCGTCATCCCAGGACGTAAAAATTAAAATTTTCAATTTTAGGACTAAAGTTATTGTTTAGTTGGATTGCTTGATATAAGCCGTACTACATGAAAAATAACAAGTTGCCTTGCTAGCTCAATCGGTAGAGCGTGTGACTCTTAATATTTACTTCAGTAAAATCAAAGTCATCACAAGGTTGGGGGTTCGAGCCCCCCGTAGGGCTTTTTTTGTATTTTTTTGGTTGTTCCAATACAACACGTTGAAAAATTAGATGAATCAAGAATATATAGAATGTGCATCCACTGTAAAAGTTTAACAAAATTTCCGGAATCACCAAAAATACGTTCAAGGCAAAAGTAGTATAACCTTACGACAAACATTTATAAATTGTTATTTTTATAAGATATTCAACAATATGATAGCTAAATAGTATAGAAATAATATTATAGGTCTTGTTTTACATTAGTAGTGTACATACTACCTCTTTGCCTCTAAAACAGCATTCACACCGCGTGTATATATCTTCTCGAGAAATCAAATTATCCATCATCCAAAATACCCTATGCACCCTTAATTGCCTCATAAAAGTGCTCATTTAATTGGATCGTAGTAATATCAAATGATGTGAATTCTAAATAAAGTGTATAAGCACTTTTGTTAAGCTTCCTTCAGCCATACTCAGTCGGGTTCAAATCGGGTGCATTTAGGGACCATTCAACATTTCAAAAAAAATTGCGCCACCTCTTATGTTCAGAACTTGCGTGCTTTTTCTCATTGATAATATAGTTTAGATTTTGAGTTATTTGAAGTCTTTTTTGCGCTCTCCAATGACAGATTGTTTTATCATAAGGGCAATGTTGCATGAAAAAATAGCCCTATAAGTAATCTGCAGATATCTCTTATTTTATAAAAATATTCCGCTGTGTTTTAAAAAAAAATGCTTATTAGTATCAAAAACTTTTTGGCCGTCCGGAGCAAGGAAAGCTTTTTCCTGATAGTGGAATTCTGATATTTTTTATTGATGGTTTGTATTGTTGCGTAAGGCAAATTTATTGCGCGTTGAATATCGGCCTTTTTCTGACCCATAATATATTAACCGACTATAATTTTACGTTAAAATGGCTCCAAGTCTCTTTTATCAATGGTAATAAAACCGGTAGGTTGTAACGGTGTGCGAGGCATGGCTTAGATGGTTGAAACAATGAAGTAGCAGATTAGGTTACGCGTCACGCGTCGCAGAATTTGGTAAACTTTTTTTGGAGTAGCTGTACATATATCCACTACCCCAGATTATCTCTAAAGTATGACTGCAAGTAATATCAAACAGTCTGACCTATAAGAACGTGTTAAAAAGAAACATTGGCAAATCAAAGTTGCAAACAAAATTTAGAAATTTACAGAGCCCACAGAATTTTTAAATATCTTTATTAGAACGATTATTTATAAAGAACATGTCATCAAAGGCTTGCCAAACAATTTAACTTTTTAGTTAGAGAGGCCGGACAGTACAGAGAAAATTTGATTCTCAGAGAAAAACAAACTATAATTGAATATCTTTATCCTAATAATTCTAGTACTTTTCCACTTGTCAGTTACTTGAAATTAGTTAGGGCTCCTTATAATGTCACTTAAAATTACAATGCATAAAAAGAAAATAAATATATAATCAAAAACATCAAAGAGATACATTGTAATTGTCAAAAAGGCTTTGACTGCTAGTATACAGGCAAGCGCAGGCCCTGTTAATTAACTAAAGCTGTCAGAGTCTTGTCAATGCTGATGCTAACGTGCCAAACAAATATGTTCAAGTGCCTGAAAAATAACAGAATAAAGTATACGGTAAATAAACGGGGTTTTAATCAAGGTACGAAATACTATATTCCGTACTTGCCAGTGTAAAAAAAATATCAATGAAAAAGCTAAACGCCACACATAGGATAGCAACAACTGCAAACAAGGTGACCCTACCATCTGCTTGGGCTACTGGATGCACTTTAGTAATAGTAATATTTTTAATAATGACAGATAAAAAAAATGGGGACATGAAAGAACAAAACTTTAAGTAAAGAGCAGGCAGATAGCACTGATTGTTAAGCTTTCAAAAAAAAAAAAAACAACAACGCAAAAACGACGAAAAACAGAGAAGAAAAGTTCACACAAAGCTTTGATACTGTTCAAAACTTAAAAGAAGTTTTAAACATTTTAATCAGAGGTGGATAGATAAATAATCAAGTTACTGTCCTTACATCAAATAGTTACAAGTGAAATTCCAAAACAAAATGACATGTAAAAAAGACATGAATTTCAAGTAGTCTTCGTTTTCATGAAATTGGCAAAGTAGCGGTGTCAGCGTGTATTTCAAGTTCAAGCATTCGATGGCGCAAAAGTTTCTGTAAATGATTCCATGTATTAAGGACAATCTGCAATATATGACATTTAGTAGTTTAATGGCAGAAAATTTAATCAGAGGTAATGTTATAGTTTCATTCAGTCCTTATATTAGAGATCATGAATTTGTATATGAAAAGAAAACCTTTTAAATATACTTTCATTAATAACCATTTAACTGATCTAATTATTTTTGATAATATTTAAACTACACAAAGGCGCTTCTTATCATCTATGAAAATAAAACCTTTTGCCACCATGTTGTTATAGAGCTTCAGGTTTGCAGGTTTGTTAGATGTATTACTTGGATTCCTATACTCTTGTTTCTAACCAGATGTCTTCAATCGTAATAGTAATAATGACTGAAAAACACAAAGTGCTAGTTGAAGCTCTATGATAACGATTTCCTTTCAACAAAATTCTTGTTAATACTATATCGACTTTTCTGAATTTTGGATTGACGTTCATAGTTAAAAGTAACGGTAAAAAGAATCTAAGGTGCCGCTCAATGAAAAAGTACTGTATACTAACTGCAACTTGAACAACATGAAATTTGCAAGATAAGCAATTAACTTCACATTGTTCTTCACATAACAAATGTGTTCAATTTATTTTATGATGTACAAGATGATTATTAAATCATTGGCATTTGAATTACAGGTTTTCTTTTATCTGCCGGCTGCTATAAAACCCAATTATATTGCCGCTTCTTTCCACCAACTGGGTGATATAAGGTTTTCAAATAGCATTACATCAACTGCCAAACTTGTAAATGATTTTTTTGATAGTGTACAAAGGATTTTTCTTCACCACCAATATCAGTAAAAAGTTGAAATCAGGTTTATTTACAAAAGTATTGAACACATGGTGGAATTGCTTGATGATTAAGTCATATTCATGGGAAATCATAGAGACAATTTATCTTTGTTTTCCAGTGTTTATTGACAATTAAATGACTTGTCAGTTCAAACAAACAAACAAAATAAATAAATAAATGTGAAAAAGGTTTCTAAATGGCTTTTTTTATCTTCAAACTTTTTTGGCGCTTTTACCAGAACTTATATTCTGACATTTTTTCAAGGTAATTTTTTTGTAAGCTGGGGTGACTGTTTGATTTTTATTGTCATTGTAAAAGAAAATCAAACCTAAAAAAGGAATATATCTTTTTTTATATTAGAATTTACGTATTTTCAAAAATACTTTGTTGCCTATATGAAAATATGAACACTTCATAATCTAGGAGGAATATACTCAATTTCGATAAGCTCTACAGGAGCACATGTAGCTCTCAGTAACTTTTTAATTTCCTCGTATTCGTTGACACAAAGCTTGTAATGCCTGTACCATGTTCCCCACAGCTTGCGCTCTGTATGATCAAGATCAATCCAATGGTAGCAGATACCACAAAGACCTTCCCATCGGGCTTCTCTGCTAACCTTTCTTCTAATCACAAGAGGATCCTCAAAAATATACCCACCAGGGAAAATGCCATGTTCATGATTTTGGTGGTACAGGTATCCAGAATTTTTCATGAGGAACCAGCCTCCTTTTTTGCAGATACCGCACCAACCCTCTTTATGTATGCCTTGTCGGCGACAATAACAAGGATCATACTGACTGCTCTTCTTAGTATTCAAGTAAGGAATGTCTTTAGAGGAAATACTGTTGTAAGGAGCTTGTTCAGGAGTATCCAATTGGCCATCTGCACCCACGACAGGACAAATACCATTAGGAGAAAGTCTACTGACTTTTCGAGTTGATTCACTTGGGACGTGTAAAGGTGCAATATTTTGATTAAACTCTGTGACTCCACGACCTTGGCCATAAGTGACATCAGTTAGAACCTGTCTTGCTGCATAGTTGTTGATTCTTCTTGGAGGTCTCGACATTAAAATATCTAACCCCTCTTTTAGCTCTTCAAGACTAAAGCTTATACCTTTCTTATTGTCCATCCGAAAAAAGTTTTCAGTCTTGGGACGCTGAGATGACCATCTAAGAAAAGTGTTTTTGATTTCAGTTTTGTGCTGAGCAGTCATAATCATATCAACACCAGATGGCAACATACGCTGAGAAGCCACACCTCTGTTTGGTTTACGACTAGCACGGTTAATAGTCTCATTAAGTGCACGATATGTTTGAAACTCATCAGGAGTTCCCACAGCTGTATAAATCGCATCAACACATAGTTTAAGAATTTCTTTGCCAGCAAGAGAAACGTCATTGTTGTTTGACTGTATACCAAATTTGTGAAAGATTCTGTTGGTTCCACCAGTTTTCAACAAGTTTTCAATTCTTGTAGGTTTCCCTTTAGCTTGGTTTAGAGAAATACTGTTGTATTTATTGTCGGCTTTCAAAATAGGGCTGTATTCATTACAACCGTTACGACACCAAAGCTTAGTGTAGATGGCGTTTTCAATTGTATCTCCCGAAGTGAAGGTCAAGGTTTTGTAAGGTACCGTTTGAAAATTTTGATTAATCTCCCAGCTTGAAGAATTTAAAGGAACGACCATTTTGGATTGGTCTAGTACCTGATCCCCAGACATTTGTTGAGATGGCATCTGCGAAAAAGGGTAAGAGAGATAAGGGTTAGTGTTGTCAGAATTTCCGGTTTGGAAACATGCCCCTGTTGTTGATAGCCCAGAAGATATGCTCATAGGCTGTTGGTGATGTTGAATATTGGGTTGAGACGACGGCAAGGCTTGATTTTCAAAACCATAACTGAAGTAGTGATGTTTAGATATTTTGTGCTGAGGTTGAGAAACTGCTAAATTTTGGTACAAAGAATTGTAGCTCGATACTGGGGTTTGATGATTAAATCGCCCTTCATCTGGAAATCCAATAGAGTTAACAGATGATGTTATTGAAGCTGGAGGGTTGTGAGATGTCAAAAAACGATGAGAAGAGGATCCGAGCTGAACGGCAGGACTTGAATTTGAAAAGTAATCTGCAGAAGTTGGTGTAACTATAGGCTGATGATAAAAGTTCTGGGTTTGACTAGAGTTTTGGGTGTGTGACTTTTGATTGGGAAGCTGATCATGAACTCTAGACTCATTTTGATTTAAATGAAAATCATGATAAAGAGATTGAGGTTCTTGATTATCTACATGAGTCTGCTCCTGATGTTGCTGACTCAGAGGCAAATGAATTGTATGGGGAAGACTGAATTGATCATCTTGTCTGCTAACTGAGAAAGCGTTTAAGTTTCTCGTTGAATCCATGGCAAAATTGCTGCTGTTACTACCAATGCTTGTAGGCGACCCCTGGAGAAACGACGAAGAGGTATGGCCCAGGGAATTCAAAGAAGCAGTAGTGGTATAATTAGCTGAGGTACTTTCATTGTGCAAATGTCTTGATTCGGGGTCTCCTGCAGCAGCAGAAACAGCAGCAGTGGAGGTGTCAAAGGTTCCGCTTGGCAAGGGTTGGTAAAGGAACAGTCCGTTACCGGTTGTGGATGAATCAATAGGAGGCACTTGGCCCAGAGACATAAGACTGGTAACGGCTTCTGTGGAGTTGGTATTACTATCGAGTGATTCTCTAGCTATAGGTTTTGTCATAGCAGGTTAGAGGTGATGGCAAATTTTATGGGCTAGACAGTTGCCTGAAGTATTATGCATTTGGTGCCTAGGAGAAGGGATAAAAATGCAGATTCAGAAAATAAAATATCAGAAATTTGTGAAATGTCATATATAGATATAGGGCGTGATTAAAGAAAATAAGATCAAAAACTGTAAAAGAGAAAATATATAAACGAAATCAATTATGAAAATGCCAGATAGATAAACTGTGACTTTTTTTTTTTTTTTTTTTTAATTTTATTGATATCAGAAGTATATACTTATTTGGTGCGCTAGTTTAATGCTGCAAGAACAAGCATACATTACAAAGAGTGCTAAAGGGAAACCAAAATAAAGCATGGAATAACATCAGGTTGAGCAAATTTAAAAAAAAAAATTGAAAAAAAAAATTATGTACCTGCGTCTTGACATGGTTATTTCCAGACGTTGAACCTGATCTATAGCATATAAAGCCCAAAAATATGACGATCGATCTCCCATTACTGGTATCACCAATTTGCAATATGGTAGCACAACTTTTTAATTTAAACTTTAAAGCAGTTGAAACAAGCTGATTAAAAAAAGCACCAGAAGCAAACATTTTTATCATCAAGCCAGAAATCAATTTTTTTTTCATGTCAGTAAACTTTTTGTATTTCACGTAAATGTAATTGTAAAAAATAAAATAAATAAAAATAAAATAAGTAATAAAAAATTAGAAATACAACAGAAGAAATAAAATGATTACAAAGAAAAAGACACAGTCTTTTGTTGAATAATAGATGGGGTCGTTAAAGGATGCAGGGCCTTTTGTGTTTTACAACCATGGCACGGGTCTGACAATATTTTTGGTTTTAAAAGGTTTCACCTGAAAAAACCGGTCTTATAATAGAACTTAACACTTGCGCAAAACTAAAAAAATAGCGTGAAACACTGAGCATCATGCCGCTTTGAAAAACAACTTGTTCAGCACTAATGGTGTTGTCTTGGTCAAATCTATTGCGGCTTTCACGGTGATGGCGATCATGATCATAAGCGTTTTTGTTGTTTTTCCAAGAAGGCCTATCCAAAGTGCTATGATGGCTATTGTCATGATAGTCATTGGAAGAAGATTTGCGATTTCCCTTAGAACCCTTTTTACCAAACTCTGCACAAGAATGAAACTCTCTTGAATTATCATGCTGGTTATTATTATCTGTAAATGGAGGGAAGGGACGACCTAATGGGTGTTTGAATTCAAAAGGTTCAGCCTCATTGTAAATATCTAGAGGAATATCTTTATCAAACTTGAATCTTTTATGGCCGTTATTAAAATGGACTTTTTCAACTTCAAACTTGATGAAGACATGATCGTCGTGTATCTCAAAGTGTCTAAATTTGTCGTTAAAGCATGAAGTGAGTTTTTCGATTTCGTCTGCATCATCAACCTGAACAAATTCGCCATTCAGGGACAAAGCATCATCAAAGCGAAATGGTCTAGGGTGGGGTCTCCATGGTTTGCTCGAGTCTTTTCGGTGATTTTTTTGCTTTTTATGAATAAAGGGATGTCTTTTAATGGTGACCAATGCGGGTGAATCAGTCTCGGACACAAGGTTTTCAACGTCTTTGTTAAATAAAAAGGTGAGTGAAGAGTCCTCATGACATTCTGCATACTTTTCATGTAAAGTTGTTCCGGCTTTTACAGAAATGTTGGCAAAGCGTTCGTACTTAGCCATAGTGCGGGCTTCTCTCGCGGCTTCTTCAGGAGTCGCAACTCTGTTAGGATGATGACGATCCTCGGGAAAATGAAAAACTGGGATGGGCATTGCAGCTGCCAATACTGAGGTCATGGCAAGGCTAATAGCCAGAGTATTCCAATGCATTATAGTTAATGTTTATATATGTTGATTTTTTTTTCTTGTTCTTGAAAGCAAAAGAATAAGAAAAGATTAACAGAGCTGGAGATGAGAGCTTATATATAAAAGAGCGCATGTTTGCAAATTTTTATTTATTTTTTATTATAAGTTAGTAAAAAATTGAATGACGTACGCTTATTAACAGTGTCTATCTTTTCAAAAATTTTAAAACAGTTGCGGATTAGCAACATTTACTCTTAGCGGTGAATTTTGGGGATGAAATGTTGAAAATTTAAAGCGGGCTTAGCCAAATGACGATGGGACGCGTAAGCTTTTTTTTTTTAAGGCACTAAAAGTGAATGAAAATATAAAAAAGGTTCAAGCCTATTCGAACTAAAACGGCTTAGTACATGTCAACCACCAATAACTACAAACACCATAAAATTTAAATGAAAAAAAAAAAAAAAAGACAAGACGCAGTTAAAACAAAAATTTCAAGGCTTGAATTCAGAAAGAAGTAGGCTTAGATTTAGACCATTATTTATTGTTCCGATCAAAAAGGTCTTTTGAGCGAGGATTAGCATTTGTTTGAGAGATCATATGAAATTCAAAAGTCTCAAATCATAGAGACTGATTTGTCAAAAAATATGTATAGCTATATACATATATGCGTATTCATTATAAATTGAGGGGTCAGTACCCTGTAGGCAAATCATTGGCCATAAGTTCCTATAATTAGATCTTTTGACTATATATCTGAGACTTGAGACATAAAATTTAAAATATATTGAATATTAATCATTCATCAATTATAAATTACGGCTTTGGATGTTGCAAGTAGCAAATAGGTCCTTTGTAATCTGGATATATATATATATATAATCAGTTTATTATCCTTATAACTATTTGGAAATTATACATAGAAGACATTAATACAACAAAAATAACCCTTTAGCGGGGAATGCACCATTCACTATTTATTTCATTCATTTCGATGGCACCGAATTTTCCACGAACTCAGTCCGTGTGTCAAGGGAAACCCGACATGATTGTCACTTCAGTGCGTTATGTTGAGTGGAAGGGCAAGCTGGTAAAACCTTGACAGGTTATGCTGTTAAGCTGACCATCAATTGAGGAGATGCGGTGACGAATCAAGAAACTTGACCACCGCTTCAATGCCTTTCTTGGTATAAAGTAGGACATTGATGTCAAGCTCCGGGGAACATGTTCTCAGGTGCGTACACCCCGATTCGCAGAGGGCGCAGTCCTTCAGCAGGTGCACAATCGATTCAGGCTGGCCACATTCGCACTTGTCATTTTTATCTAAGACTTCCTTTTAAAATAGGATCTGATGTGAAGTATTGGGTCTCGTTCTCTTTCTCCAGAGAAGACCGGGCGAATCCATGTGGTATAAATATTCCTCGTAGGACTTCTCTGACTCCATGAATAAAAGCAAACAATTGTTTTTTATCATTTCCTGAATTCCAGTTTTTAACAACTTTTCTTTTAAGTTTCGCCTCATTCTAAGAGGGCTTTCTATTTGACTATTGTATCGAATTATATTTGTTTCTTCTCATCCATCTGAAACCAAGATGGGTGTGTTGATGGTGATGTCTGGGAAAAAAATATATGGTTGGTTTTAGGTTCTATTTCACTTCTTTCTTCGTTTCATATTTGGAACGAAATTGAGACATCAGAGTTTCTCCATATTCAGACCAGACAATCATGTAAAACATATCCTTACTCGTTTCATTTTTAGAACAGGTTTAATATGAGATGTTGTTTCTTATCCAGATCAAACAATCAAGGAAGGCTAGATAGTATCAATGCTGTGTGGGCTAACTCTCTTGAGTAACTGAACCAGGAGAGGCTAGATTGTGTCATGAGGCGTTGCCGTCGGCAAGGTGTGTCATGACAGCTATTCAAATTCAATAAAACCATAAAATTGCAGACCTGACAATAATGCCCCCTATCTCTTTCTCTCTCCTTCCCTCTTGCGGGCGTCATGGCAAAAGCGAAACGCCATACACTTAGTAAAGTGGAAAAGTGGGATCCTACTTCAAGAAAGTAA
Source organism: Geotrichum phurueaensis (assembly GCA_030558065.1). NCBI lineage: Eukaryota > Fungi > Ascomycota > Dipodascomycetes > Dipodascales > Dipodascaceae > Geotrichum > Geotrichum phurueaensis. The sequence continues at coordinate 22,234 of JAJMRT010000163.1, forward strand.
GGTCTTAGAAGGGAACCAAAGAATGCGGTCACCCTGAAACTTTTGGCCATTTCCCGAAGAACTGCGCTCTCCATGAGTCTGGACATAGGTACCTTAGAGAAACCTTTTCGGAACTTGACATAAGTGTACATCTTGCTAGTAAGAAAAGCATTGGGGCGGTAGTCAGATTTCTTGATTCACTACTGCGCCTATGAAACTGATAGCTAGCTTAACAGCATAGCTTGTAAAGAATTTACCAGCTTGCTCTTTCACTGAAATACACCGGTTACACTAGTGATCTTGGAAGGGTTCCCTTTACATACGGGCTAAGCCCATAGAGAAACGACGGCGTCATCAGATATTAAAACCCTATCTGTTGAGACAGCCGCTTGATTAGTGTTATCAAGGCAAGATCCAGAATTAAATATCTTGGTTGTATACTCTTGCTATTTTCATTTAATTTTGCTCCTTTTTAATATTGGAACAATAAACAGATTTTTTTGTTTATTATTGTTATTATAAAAATAGTGATTGGACTGAAAAATCTGTTTAAACAACTATAACTCATCCTTAAAGATCTCTTTTTCTGAATTTTCATTTTTAGAGTCACTTTCCTCATGAATCTCAGATTTTTGAGCAAAAGTTTTCAGAATATTGATCTTCTTTTTCATCTCATCAGTTTTGGCTCTAGAAGTTGATGCCTTTTTAATAACGACACTCAGCCTATTGATCTCCTTGGTTAAGTATTCAGCACCAAGGGTGGAAACTTTTTCAGCATAACGCTTATAGAGTTTTGCAGAATCGAGTTCAGCTCCCACGCCTTTTTCAACAAACTTGTCTAATTTCTGTAGCAAAACCTTGCGATCTTCCAGAGATGCTTTTACAAACTGAAGAGAAATCTCGTCGAGTTCTTTAAATCGGCCAGCCGCAAATCCCAAAGTTCCATCAATGTTTCTATCTAGACCAACAACACTGTTGATTGCTTCGACAAAGTTCTCGACTGAACGGCCACCAGGGTAATTGATAGGTTCGGTAATACTCTCATCATCGGGAAAAACGAGAATAGTAGGGATATTTTTAATATTGAAGCGTTTGATAAGCTCGGAAGTACCGATACCGGTACTATCGACTTCAGCAAGAACCACGGAATCGGAGTCATATCTGTAGATATCAGCAACCTTCTCAAAATCAGGCTTTAGTTTCTTGCAGTGACCACACCATTTAGCAGTAAAAGCAACAATGACAGTCTTTGTTGGATCAAGCGCAATCTCATCAAAATTTTCATCATAAAGAGGCACAACAGCAGAGGGAGCTCGACGTTTAATATTACTGGGAATGCCAGTTTTCTTAGCTACAAAAGAAGCCAGTGATTCCAGATCACGAGGAACTTCAACGGCTTCAACGTTACCCTTTCCATCAAAATACTTGAGGGTAGGAAAGCTGGTCACGTCGTACTCATCGGCAATATCTCTGTTCAAGTCGCCGTCAATTTTGACGACTTGGATCTTAGAGCTTTTGTCCGCGTAAGCACTCGCAAGCTGATCCCAAATGGGAGATAGGCTTTTGCAGTAACCGCACCAGCTGGCATAAATATCAACAATTGTAGGGATGCCAGAGTCAACGACAACGGAGGAAAAATTGTCCTGAGTAACCTCAAGTACATTAGAACCAATCACGGAACCAGCCGTGAGCAAGAGAAGTGATAAATTTTTCGAAAGCTTTTGACAGAACTTCATTGTTTGTCTAGAGTAAACCGAATATGAAGGCAAATTTAACGAAAAAGATAGCAATAGAGTAAAACAAATTAAAAAGATTTTCAGGATACAAAGAGTAGATGTAACAGCTCAAAACCGGAAATTTCAGGGGTAAGTTATTTAGACTATATGACTTGAATAATCATGCAATTTATATTTTAAGCTTGATAGCGTAAAGACCTTTTACCCTGCCTGAAAGCCCCGGCACCAAAATAAAATTGAAAAAAAAAAACAAAAAAGAAACCAAAAAAAAAAAGTGCCAGAAAATAAAACGCGTCTTCAACAACACCAAAACTCTTCCATAGTAAAAATATAGTCCATCCAAAAAAATAAAATAAATTATAGAAGCCAAAAAAAAAGAAAAAAAAATGGTCAAACGGAAAGGCTCAATCTCCAACACTTCTAATCCCATTAAAAAGCATCAAAGTGACCATTTCTCAAAGATTCTATCTCGACTGGACACTTTGCCTAATTCTAAAGTGATACTTTCAGCATTTAGGGAACTACCAAGCAAAGCCGTTGTGCCAGACTATTATGACATTATTAAGGAGCCCATCTCTATTGCTGAAATTGAGACGGCGGCTGTGAAAACCGCCGATGATCTCGAAATTATATACAAGAGCTTCAAACTAATGAGGGAGAATGCCAGAACCTACAATGATTCTCGATCAGAAATCGCAATAAACGCAGGCATCATTCTCAGGGTCGTGGGCGACTACATTCTCGAAGCCGTCCTCGGCCAGAGCTCGAAAACGTTTATTGATACATTCAACAGAAGACAGTTACAGATTATAGATGAGCTGATGCGTCTCAAAGCCAGCCGGAGAAACATTGCAGAACTTTTTTTAGAAGAACCTAGCAAAGAGCTATATCCAGACTACTATCAACTTATTTCGACACCCACCTCACTAAACACCGTGAGAGCCAAGATTTTGGCAGGCGAGCTACGGACAGTCGAAAGCTTTCGACAAGCTGTTGAGCTGATTTTTACAAATGCGTATACATACAACAGCCCCACTTCTCAGGTTTATGTCGACGCTCAAACCCTAGAAAAGCATTTTAACAACCAAGTAGAAAAGTTGAAACTGCCGGCTGAACCAGCCAAGTATCAGGAGAATGCAACAAAAATTATGAATGGAGAATGTCCTTTGCCTGCCGCTGAGACACACTCAGAATCACCAAAGATTGGTACTTTGAAACTCAAGTTGAAAACGACAGTATCAAAGGAAGCGCCGAAAGAGCTGACAAAGGAGGCACCAAAAGTCAAGTTAAATTTGAAAGAACCAGAAAAGATTAAAATAAAGCTGTCGCATAAAAAAGATGAGACAGCCAAGAAAGCAGTGAAAGAAGCCGACGTTGATATAAAGCCTGCTACTGCCAGCGAGAAGCCTCTTAACGAGGACAAGCCTGTAGAGGAACCCCAAGCAACAACTGAGACCAGTGGTGAAGAAAGCAAAATGGAACCTTCAGATGAAGTTAGCGCAGTTGAAGAACCTGTTGAAAATTCAGATTTAGAGCCCAAGTTGGCTACTCCTGAAAATGGACTTGAAACAGAGGCTGCTGAATCTGAAGCCGTTGAACCTGAAGCCATTGAACCTGCAGCCGTTGAATCTGAAGCTGTTATGGAAAGTCTATACAATCCTGAAGAGAGCCTATTTCAACATATTATCATCAACCCTGTCATCCCCATCACCTCAAAGTACCATTTGTACAAATCACCCCCTCCTGCTGGTCTTTTCAACCTCTTTCAGGTCAACTTTTTACCATCTCAGAGAAAACCCGTTCAGTCTTTTGCTCTCACGGTGCCAGCTTTTCACAACACTGTCACTCTTAATGCCACCGTCAGGGAAATCTTACATTCTCAACCCTACGACCTTGTGCTTTCTCACAATTACAAAAAATTGGAACCTTTCACTTCTTCTACAGATTCAAAATGGGTAGACTCTTCTTCTCCTATCACGAGCAGGTACGAATTACAGCTAGCGGTTGGCCTTAACATGGTTGATGTTACTGTTAGTTCCGGCCAATTTACTGAAAAGGTTTCTCTATGGATCACTTTGGGAAAATAGATAGGTTGCTTATATGTAATTAAGAATTAAATGGAATAAAAAAATGAGATAATGAAATAAATAATGAGGAGTTGAATTTTAGAGAAAGATGCGCGAAAAAGATAGGTGAGTAAATGTTGTTAGTCGTCAAACTTGAGAACTAGTTCTCCCACCGGTTTGACTGCGGGCTCTGATTGAATAGCTTCGTAGGCTTCTTTTGATAATTGGTCCAGCCACTCTTTTGTCTCTTTGTCCACACTACGAGCTTGAATTTGATCGATAAGGGTGATGTTGCTGTTAGACGAGTCTTCACTAGCTTGATCAAACTCCTTGAGAAATTCCTTTTTGAATAGAGATACTGAAAGATTTCCAGAGTCTCTAACCATCTCAGGCTGCTCTATTGCCAGAATATCAATGAGGTTTTCTCGCGCAGAGTCTACTACTTCTTTCAGACCCATATCGCGTCTCTGCCGGTCCTCCGGATCCTCCTCATTTGAGCTTATCAAGTTGGAACCGTAGGGAATGTTTTCAGAAGAGTCGTTGAGCAGCGGCGCACTTTCGTTGACCTGTGATTATGAGTTAGCAATGAGTGGGGAAGGGTTTTCATGAAAAAAAAAAGAAAACTTACAGCATCGCTGTCAGGATCATAGCTGCGTAAACACGACAGACAAGCGCCCATTATGGCTATAAATGCTTATGAAGACGGATAAAATGAATCTCAAATACGTGAGGGTAGTGAGTTTGTTGAAAAGAAAGAGGCTAGCAAATGTTCAAGAGAAGGGGGAGGCAGACAGAAGGCTGGCAGTGAAGACAGGGTAATGGCCAAAGCAGACTAAATTTAAATTGAAATAAAGATGACATATAACTGAAAGATTAAAGTGCTAAACTCTAAGTCTAAGGTAGCAAATATTATCACGCACAACACATTCGCAGTGTTTTACACTCAAATGTCACACGCCCTCTTTTATTTTCTTTTGAGGTATAAACTTGGTTGATAATCTCAAAACTTTCTTAGTGTACACATAATCAATATTGGACATCTATCTATTTTTTTTTTTTTTTTTTTTTTGATTTTCTTCTCTTTTCTGAGGCTTTCCTTCCATGATTTTATCTTATTCCCATTTCCATTTATTCTAATATTCAACGCAAACACAGGCCTGTTTCTGTTTCATTTATTAAAGAAAATATAAGCCCTTCTGCTAAAAGATAGAAACCGTAGACAACTGAGTAGATATGGCATCCAGAGCTGCGCATAAACGGGTAAGCATCAGTACATCCATTAAGGCTCTAAGAACACTACTAACTCTACCCCAGTTGACAAGAGAGTACAAGGCTTTCGAGGAATCGCCGCCTCCATTTATCCAGGCTAGACCGAACGAATCGAATATTCTTGAGTGGCATTATATCATCACGGGTCCTCCTGACACTCCATACCATAATGGACAGTATCACGGAACCCTGACATTTCCTGCCGACTACCCGTTCAAGCCTCCTGCTATCAGAATGTTCACACCTTCTGGCAGATTCCGCTCAGGGATGAGATTATGCCTGAGTATCAGTGATTATCATCCGAAAACATGGAACCCGGCATGGAGTGTGTCTACAATTTTAACTGGGCTATTAAGTTTTATGGTAGCTGACGAGTCTACCGCTGGTAGCATTTCAACAACTGAAGACTTTAAGATTGAATGTGCTAAAAAGTCCAAGAGCTACAACAACTTAACATCGCAGTTTGCGGAGATCTTTCCAGATATTCTCGAACAAAATGCTATTGACATTAAGAAGCAAAAAGAGGAGGCTGCGAATGCGTCAGCCGCGTCAACTCCTTTTAGAAGACTAGTCCCCGTCAACATTGCAAACAACAATGATAATGGTGACGAGGTGGTTGATGAGAACCCTAATGACAACGACAACAACGGTAATAGAAGCCGATTTTCAAGAGGTCAGAAATTTGTTTGTGTCGCTGTGTTAGTTGTTTCCTGGTTGGTCGCTTCTAAATTTTTTGCATCTGAGATCTAAGTACTCACATTATATGTTTTTAACAAGAGGCTTTGTTTTGCTTTACACTTCCTTTTACATGTACTTGGATTTTATGGATCATTCAGAGTAAATGAATTTTTATTTCAATTTTTAATTCTTGAAGGGCGAAAATTGTTTTTAGAATCCCTTATTGCCATCGGCCATATATCACTATCATGATGATCAGGGCCCTGATCTAAGAAAATAATTAAAATGAAATGTAGCATATACCCTAACCCTGAATATACGCTGGCTTGCTGATTATCTTTTGCCTGTAAATTGTTTAGCCAGCATTTTTGTTTGTTGTCATTTAGTAACTCCAAACTTCCTAGCATTCACGACCGCTCTCATGCTAGAACAAGAGAAGATCCGTCAATACTACAATCTCAAGGATGAGTTCGCTCCTGAGTGGACAGAACCGAAAGCGTATACCGAACTAGACTACGGCAAAGCTGGTAAAACTTCAAAGTATGCTTTACTTCGCCAGCTAGTCTCATCATCCAGTACCAGCTCAAATATTCCACTACCACAAGATGAACCCGATCCATTGGGATCCACAAACAGTGTTGTATCTGTTTTGACGGCTAGGCATATTGATATCCGGGACCCTAACAAGCGAAGCAAATATCTTGTCTCCTCAACAAAGTTTAATCCGCGGGTTTTTCTTAGAGACGTACATCCTGACGCTACATATGAAAACCTGGTCAATTCGCTCAGTTACTTGGAGTCAACAATCTCAGAACGATCAGAAGCACTTAGATTTTTGGTTGAGCATGATTATGACAGGTTTGTGCGATCTAAATCGTCGCTAGATTCTGTGTTTAAAAATATTCAGGGCGCTGGCTTCAACGAAAATGATCACTGGGGCGTGGCCCATTTACAATCTCTCATTGACGACGCCAACGCCAAGGGTACCGTCATAATGAAGCCTGTCTTAGACAACAAGGCTAAACATGACAAACTGAAAACCGCATTAACCCTTATTGAAAGAAACAAGTATCTATTTAACCTACCTTCGGCTATTCTTCACCATGTTAAGATAAACGACCACGATAGTTTAGTTCGAGACTTTCGAAGAGGTAGAGATATCAGATTTAATGAAGAAAACCATTTAGTCGATCTCAATGCTAAGGATGCCCTTGACCTTGAAAAAGTTACCGACAGGATTTGGGGCCAGGTCAAGAATATTGTAGAAGATTACAAGAAACAGGAGTGGAAAAAGCTGGCCAACGTCACGGCTGATCAAAACTATCTAGGAGTTATTTCTAAGCTTCTTGAACTGGGATGTGAAGACAATCCAATCCACGAATGGATATCTTCACAGATTGGACTTTTTGAAACAGAAGCAAAGGCGGCTTTTGAAAAACTCAAGTCCACAACTGATGTTAACAGAATTAACATTCTGGCTGTTCCTCAAAATAGAAGCGCTCCTCTAATTTCAGCGTTGCGGGGTATTGAGAAGGCATCTGAGCAGTCTGATATTCTGTATGACAACTTTTCAGTAATTGAAATGTGGATAACCATCAAGGTTGTCACTGAAGATATTGCCAATCTCATGACTCGATTCTGTCAGTTTTGGCAATGCTGTCAGGGATTTTTGGAGGGTTCTCTGCAGGCCAACTTGCCCAGAGGATGGCACAACGAAAGTGTTCCTCATCTTTCATTTTCCCCTAGCGAGGTTCAAGAAATTCAAAAGCAGGGACGGGGCATTGCCGATTTGATTGCCAATGAAACCAATCAGTTTTTTTCTTCCATGGCTACTCTGCCCCTGACCGAAAATATTAACAGTAGTAGCCAGTTGCTAAATGTGAGCTCAAAGAAGCCCACTCGTCGGAAATCAATGCTTTCCAGCTCAGCTCCGACTGAAATTGAAGTTCCAAGCTTTCTTCCTCCTCATTCAAACGCATTGAGCGCAACAAAATATTTACCCAGTCTTATATTTCAACTGGCAGCGGGGTTTAGTGATTTTGCCAGACTTCGTCTTTCTTCTAAAACGGAAGAGCACTTGCAAAACGTTCTCTCCGTCATCAGAGAAAAGTCAATCAACGCTGTAATTTATGCTTGGGCCCAGGATTCAAGATACTTGTGCCTGGCGGAAAACTGGACGCCATCACCCAACAACCGCCACTTGACCAAAATTCCGTCGCTTCTTCGCACCTATGAAGTTCAAATCATCCAGGGCCTAAGTAACATTATGTACATTACTCACAACAACCAGACACTTGAAGGTGGCCAAGAAATCATTCCTCCAGTTAATAGCAAGCTTTTGAGCAAGGTGTTGTCGTCGTTTTCTGGATCAATTTCTTCTGGCTTAGATGGCATTATGAAGTTGGTTCTACCTGCCGACAACAGTCATCACAGAAGATCAGTCAGTGGCAGTAGTGTTATGTCACAAATTGGGTCTTCTATCACTGCATCAGAGACAAACAATCTGCTACCCGACAGCTTATCTGCTGACAAAAAAACCCTACTGACAATCTCCAATCTCAACGAGATTAGAGACGTTATCATGCCCTATCTGTTCAAGTTTTACGAACGGAGTTTCAACCTATCTTCACGTGAAAGTGCTAATGCGCTAAAAAAGAGTATTGACACGATGGATAATACTTTGTTTGAGCTGTATACCCGCCGGAAAAAGACTATCCTGGCGGATCTACTTAGAACTGGTATTCTCAAGGCTGGAATTCAGTGGACAGCTGATAAGCCCCATCCTCCGTCTGTGAGCAGTTACATGTACGATTGCCTGTTAACTCTTGTTGTCACACACTCAAATGTCTTGTCTATTGCACCCGAGCAAGTAAACCGCGTTATTTTTGTTCTCTATGATCACATTGTCAAGACATTGCTTTCATGTTACCGTGAAATTGAACAGTTCGGCAAGTATGGATTACTGCAAGTTATTGCCGATATTGGATTCATTCGAATCACGCTAGAAAAGTTTCAGACTCCTGATATGCTCAACACATACACGTTGATTTATGATACAGTTAAGGAGACTACCGCCAATAAAGAACTCTGGGATATGAAGAACCCACCATGGGAACAAATCCACGGAGTAGTTGTTGACGCTCAGGCTTCGAGTAAGGTAAGTTATCTCATTTTTACTGCAATTAACCTCTTTTTTATTTCTTTTTTTCTTTTTTTTTGCTAACATGTGTTTTTTCATTACAGATGGATTTTAGATGTTTTAATAGCGGAGCTACACAATAGATTGACAATATTATGCGTAAATGGAATTATATGAATCAAGTCACAAATATCCTTATACGAAATCTTAGAAAAACCAGCTTCCGAATCTTTGTCCACTGGTAGCAGGTGTTCCAAATTTGGATTTTGGAGTTGCAGCAGCTTGCCCAACCTTGTAGCCTCGCTTTTGTAAGGTGTTGACAACGGCTGGCGTGATTAGTAGTGTAAGCGGAAGCCGCACAAAAAACAAGCTCCTATGAATTGTATATGCAATGCCAAACTCTGTAAGTAAAGTCGTTTTATTACGGTGTGATTCGTGATCCTTGGGGTTGAGGATTGTTGATTGGGGCTTTTTAGTAATTCCAATATCATTAGACTCTTCAATTCTGCCACCGTACTTGTCGCGGTCCGCGGGCTTGCCAATGCCAAAGTAGTCCTTGATGGCGTTTTCCATCTCAATTATTTTTTCCTCTCCCAGGGTATGTACTAGCCCAAAAAGTATGGCAAGGTCAAGCGCCGAGATTGTGAAGTAGACAGCAATGCCCGGGTAGCCATAGCGAGAAAACATGGAACTGGCGCTGGGACCTTGGCGTGGTGGGGGCACGGCTGCTTTTGGCAGTATCCTGCGAACCGGTGGCGAAGTCTGCAATCCACGAACGCGGAAACTAGAGCGAGGCAAGAACTTGAAACCAGAAGGACGGGTTTTTAACAGATTGTATGTACGGATCATGGTGAGGTGGTGAGTGGGTGGGTGCAGAGGGAGAAGAAATAAGAATCTGATTATGAGTTTTAAGTATTCTGAAGATATTTGCTCACCAAAACAAAAGCTACCTACATTTTAAGTCACAACTGCTAAGTATCAACTTAAATAGCTTTAGGTAAAATCAGAAGATGACTAGTTTAGATACATAGATAATCAGTTTATTGTCCTTGTCAACTAGTTATAATTAAAATACAGAACAAAATGGCATACAAAGAACACATGAATTTCAAGATCCTTTGTCTCTATGAGACTGGCAAAATAGCAGTGTCAGCGCGTATTTCAAGCTCAAGCGTACGATGGCGCCGAATTCTCCATGAATAATTTCATGTGTTAAGGGAAACCTGCCATACATAACATCCAGTAGATCAATACCAGAGATTGATACTCGGTAAAACTTTAGCAAGCTGCTTTAATCAAGCGAACCATCAAAAAAAAAAGTTGCGGTAATGAATCTAAGAACTTGACTACTACTCTAAGGCTCTTAGTATCAAGAAGAAGTCTAGAATTAAGCTCCAGGAAACTTTTCTCAAGAAATCTCGCTCTGCATGATGCAAAGGACATCCCTTAAGAACGTGGCCAACTGTTTTCAATTGACTACACTCGTAATAATTATTTTGCTCATTGATGGACCTCATCTGGAAATATTTTTTAAGAACGTCATGACCTGTGCGGAGCTGAAACAGTTTGATCAAGGTATGAATAGGCACGGTACTCATGAAGGGGGTTAATGGATTAGGGATACTTTCCTCCATACAGGTCTTTTTGAGTGGTAGAGTATTATTGACGGATTTCATCTTGTATCTCGTAGTTTAATTGCCATTAAGCCACATGCAAAGTGCTTTTCATTTTTGGCAAAGCTTTATGAGAGGTCTTATCGCGATCATATTTTTGCTTCCACGATAGACGCTTTCTCTAATACTTGTTGTCATCAATGCCATCCGTACGCTTGATTTTAGCAAACAGCCTTTAAAAGTCGCAAAGACTAGTTTTTACTTTTGGTTTTTGCTTAGCAAACAAGAAATGTTTATATATATTGATGACAGTAGAATTGTCAAATGAAACGACGCTGTAGACTAGACTCTCAAATAAAATATACATAGCACATTTGATAATAGAACAAGTGGAATTAGTCTGAAGCCTCGGTGTTGCCCGATATTATTTTTTTTTTTTTTAGAAAAAAAGGGCTTGATATAGATATCAGCTAGGACCGTAGCCGCGGGAGCTCCCCTCGGGCACACTGTCTAATAGCAGGAGAGAAGAAAAAAAAATACCAAATGAGTACGCACACATATATTTGAGCGAGGAATACAAATTGTGAGAAGCGACCACTTGAACTGTACCCAAAACAATTTCATCAACAGAGCGAATAGTGCACCGCCAAAAAAAAAAAAAAAAACCGTAAAACTGTCACCAGCCAACAAGCTACAAGACAGTTACCGTGTGCTCGCTTGTTCTACGTTTTTCTTATCGTTCAAAATCGTTTTTTATTTGGCTTCATTGACTCTTCTTCGATGCCTTGTCATCTCCCCCAGCGTCTCCATGTCCTTCGTCCCAAACCTAAACCGCAACGAGAAATTAAAGCCTGAAAAAAAATTTTTTTTTTGTTCTTTTTTTTCAGTGTCTCAGTTCCCGTAAAAAAAAAAAAAAAAAAAAAAAAAAAGGAAAAAAGAAATCAAATAATTCTTTCCTGCTATTTATTTATTCATTTATTTATTTATTTATTTTTCCCTCCCTTTTACATTTACCAATCACAGTGACTTCATTACGAGCCGACGATACTATGCGGGATCTTGTTATTCTCAGCGGGTCTTCCCACCCTTCTCTTGTGCAGCGGATGTGCAGTAATCTTAACCTCGAACAAGGCGAGGTCAACCTCGTCAAGTTCAGTAATGGTGAGACCTCCGTTACCATCAAGGACTCAGTCAGAGAAAAGGATGTCTACGTTGTGCAGTCTGGCTGTGGCCATGTCAACGATAACTTCATCGAGCTTCTCATCATGATCTCGGCCTGCAAGACCGCCTCTGCCAAAAAGGTCACCGCCGTGATGCCGATATTCCCCTACTCGCGACAGCCCGACCTGCCATACGCCAAGAAGGGAGCACCGCTTCCTAATGGCTCGAACAACAACTCGAGCAACGGTCCCAAATCCTTTACCTTTGAGTCGGTTCCAGGCTCGCCCCGTGCGAAGAGTTCCTCCCAGGCGGACTCGCCTGCTCTGCTCGCCTCGGCGGTCTCGTCGCTCAAGCTGGGCCCCAGACCCGGCTTTTACCGCACGGACTCGTGGAAGCCAGATGAGGCCCAGCCTGAAAGCAACACGGGCTACAAGCAGTGGGTGGCTCAGGCCGGTAATCTCATCGCTTCACTCCTCACCTGCGCTGGTGCTGATCACATCATTACTATGGACCTACATGACCCACAATTTCAGGGCTTTTTCGATATCCCCGTGGATAACCTTTACGGTAAGCCGCTGCTGCAGCACTACATTACATCCGCAATCCCGGACTACCAGGAGGCCGTAATTGTCTCCCCCGATGCCGGTGGTGCCAAGCGTGCCACTGCCATTGCCGATTCCCTCGGTATGGCGTTTGCACTGATCCACAAGGAGCGCAAGAAACCAGTGGCGAGCTCGACACAGGCACGTGGCAAGCAGGTTGCCACTACCATGCTTGTTGGTGATGTTGCCGGCAGAGTCGCATTACTCATTGACGATCTCGTTGACACGGGTAACACCGTCACCAGAGCTGCCAAGCTGCTAAAAGACCAAGGCGCGCTCAAGGTCTACGCCATCATCACGCACGGTCTCTTTTCTGGCGATGCCATTGAGAGAATCAACGCTTCGGCCATTGACAAGATCATCACGACTAACACGGCGCCTCAGCAGGAGCACCAGGCCGTCTTGGGCAACAAGCTCGAGGTTCTTGATGTCTCGCGCGTTTTTGCCGAGGCGATCAGACGTATCCACAATGGTGAGTCGGTCTCAATGCTCTTTGATCATGTTGGTTTCTAAGGGGGTCTACTGTTACGGTAGATGCTGTTACAATTTTTTTTGCCATTTGGGGTTAGAGAAATATAAGAAAGAAGTTATAAAGATTAAAGGCCACAGTATTATCACTATTATCTGTTAGTTTTTTATCTGTTTTTTTTTTTTTTTTTAAAAAATACGTTTTCCTCCCTTTCTATCGAGATAACTTGATAGAGACAAAGTAAAAGTAGATAATAAACCGAGAGATCTGGTCCTTAGTCAGCATGGTGATTCCCTGCGAAAAGAAACCCTTCAGCACCTGGCCCGACGCGCCTTGATAAGGGTGGTGCGTGAGCAGCGACTTGAAGGAAACTTTTTGCGCACTTTCGGTTGACTTAATCTGGACGCGCGTTTTGAATAGCAGTAGCGGGTAGGTGAGTAGCGTTGCCAGGGTCTTGGCCGTTGCTGGGAAGAAAAAAAGTTGGAATTTAGATGGATTATCACGGTACTTTCTGGGGATGAAAACGGCCTTGAGGAGCTGGAAAAAGTAATAGGTTAATGAGGGGTTCACTGACAAAAACATTGTCGCTTTGTAGCCGGTCCAGAGGCCCGTGATGCCCTTTTCTTTGTAAATGTCCTTGATGATGCCAATGGCCGACGTGGGGATCTGCTTGTGGGTCGACTGCTCGGTGAGATGCGCCGTCTGCTGGCGAGTAACAACGTTGCTGAGCGGACTCGTGATGAATTTGCAAAACATGCCAGCAAGCGAGCCAATAAGCAATTCTTCTGCAATTCCTAGTGTGGCTGGCACTTTCCCAGTTTTGTGGCGCTGGGCTATCTGGTGCCGGCGGCCATTGCGCAATATGTCATAGGCGTAAAAATAAAAAAAGGCCGAGATCATGACAGAGAGCGACGACTGTGTGGCGCCCTCGTAAAAGGCCGTGATACCTTCTTCCTTGTAAATTTTGCCAAATGCATCAAAGACGCTTTTGTATTCTTTTTTGACCTGCATGCGCGTGGTAACGAGGTTCACGGGCGAGACAATTAGGGTGGCAATGGCGCCGCCCACGGCGCCTGAAAACGCGCTGGCAACCGGGGGGATATCGCTGGGCTGGACCCGCACGCGAGAGGCCGAAGCTGCAGATGTGCAGTTCATGGCAAGGACCGATTGTATGTGCATTTTTTCTTTTTTTTTTGAGCTGGTAAAAAATAGTTGAATGGGGGTGATAAGGAGGAGATCAAAAGAAAGCTAGAAGGAATAAAACGTGTGGAAGTCTGTATTTAAAATATAATATATTGATTTTGTTTACTTGAAGAAGGACAAATTAATTAGTACAAAAAGGACATTTAAAAATTGTTCATTTATTTATTTGTTTATTTTATTTGTTTAATTACTTTTTGGTCGGGTCTTTGAACTGCTTGTTTGTGGTGGTGACGAGTTGAAGACATTTGACGGTGCTGGTTTTTTGTTTTTTTTTGCCGATGGTGAGCCAAATGAGGACGCAAAACTACGCAGGAAACGTAAAAAAAAAAAACTGGGGAAGAAAACTATGTGGGGCTGAAGAGGAAACGAAGGGATGTTTGCACGTGAAAGCAACTAAATTTTAAATTATAAAACATAGGATATAGGATATAAATAATAACCCACATACCAATTCATAAGTCACGAAATGTAAAGGTTATGTCTTTAGTTGATAATCGTGTTGTCAGCTGATCCGTGAAAGACCATTCTGTCGCGCTCGATGTAACCACTGGAACCGCTGGAACCTTATATATATATATATATATAAAAAAAGGCTCATCATCGATGTTAGACTAAATCTTAAAAAAAAAAAAAAAAAATTTAAACAAAAAAACCTATTTAGTTACTTTTTGTTTATTAATTTTTTTTTTCCTGTCCCCATCGCCACAAACATCAACCAAACCCTTTCCGCTCACACCACCACCACACCCATCCATCATTAGGCTCCGCTTTCAGCGCTATCCATCATGAACAGTAAAAGCTCCGCTGCAAGCGCTTCCCTCCTCATGAAGCAGTTCAAAGAACTCACAGACCCTAAGAAGGCTATCCCTTCCTTTCACATCACTGTAAGTCATGTTTTTACCCCAAACTATCGTCAAGGTTCTGATATCTAAATACTAACATCTCCCCCCTTTTTTTTCCCTTCTCCAGCTTGAAGATGACAACATTTTTGCATGGTGAGTTCTTTTGATGTCTTTTATTTTTGTTTTGTTGCAATGTACTAACGGACCCCTAGGAATATTGGAGTTATGGTTCAAACTGAAGATTCACCCTATAACGGTGGTTACTTCAAGGTAAGTGTTCGCGTGATTATATTTGCTATTTTCTATCCCGCACGTTATATTTTAAGAGAAAAAAATATATCATGCTGTGTATACTTTCACGAAACCGGTTTACTAACTATTACCATACAGGCCCAAATGATATTCCCCTCTGACTACCCGTTCAGCCCGCCAAACTTTCGTTTCACCCCTGCCATCTACCATCCGAACGTGTACAAAGACGGTCGGCTATGCATCTCCATTCTTCACCGTGGAGGCGATGAAACGAGTGGTGAGCCGGATGGCGAGACTTGGAGCCCCGCTCAGACCGTCGAAACAGTTTTGATCAGCATTGTCTCGCTGCTATCGGACCCTAATATCTCATCCCCTGCCAACGTCGATGCTGCTGTTGCTTGGAACAAGGACCGGAAGCGATTCAACGAGCGTGTTTTGCAGGAGGTGGAAAAGTCAAAAGCCAACATTCCAGAGGGATTCGTCATGCCCACGAATGATGCTTATGTGGCGCCAAAGCCCAACAACTCTAACGAAGATGTGGTTGATGATGATTTTTGGTACGAATCTGAGGACTCGCTTGGTGACGACCAGATGGACATGAGCGACGACTACGAGGAAGAGGAGGAAGAAGACTATGAAGAGGATGAGGACTTTGAGGTGGATGAGGACGACCAAGATAAATGAGGGGGTTCACAAGCCCTAGGAACCCTGCATGTGCATTTACCATATATATTTATTGTTTTTTTTTTTTTTTTTTATTTGTAATCCCGCCCAGATTGGTTTGATGTTCTTTTTAATTGTCTCTTTATTACCTGTTAATTCAAAGTAAATCTTGTTATAACAGAGGAACCGTCAGTAAATTTCAAGTATGATGGAGCTAACCCGTCAAGTTTTCTTACAAGCGCTCGGATGACCATAATGCAGCGGCATTTGGTGTGACAGTCTGGCAAAATGAATAATATACATAGGCAACATCTACAAAGGCAACAAGACCTCAGAGAAGGAAGGGAAAACACACCGTCAACAACAATAACAAAGAATTTGGTCACATGTATGACGACAAGTATCTAGATTCTATCTAGACCAAAATGGCTGCCGTTGGCATAAATTTATAATCAGATTTGTCTTTTTTTTTTATTTTTTATTTATTTATTCATTTATTTATTCATTTATTTATTCATTTATTCATTCATTTATTTATTCATTTATTTATTCATTTATTTATTCATTTATTTATTCATTTATTTATTCATTTATTTATTCATTTATTTATTCATTTATTTATTCATTTATTTATTCATTTATTTATTCATTTATTTTTGTTGTTGTTGTTCGCGTAATCCCACATTAGAATGAGCACAGCGTAACTGTAGATGGGCACACTATTTTGTCCAAAAAAACCAAAACAGAATTGAAAAAAAAATGAAAAAAATGAAAAAAAAAAAAAAAAAAAAGGTACAGATAGTTTTATTTAATCAGGCACCTTTAAATTCTTTTTACTCAATATCTTTACTGTGAGTTTCTGTTTTATCGCCAACAGCTTCGATCTTGTCTTTGCCATGGCACGTTTACTTACAACTTATTTTTTTTTTTCACTTTTCTTGCGCCTCTTCGTTACCTATCTTCCTTATTACTTAAAACATCTTGATAAGTGTTTGTCTTAGTACAAACCTTTATTCTAATGACTCTCAAAAATCTTTCTCTTAATAAACCGGTGCTTGAAAGATTTACCTCCTCACACCCGTATGTAAGTTTAAAAAAACTAAAATCTTTGCTGTTCTACTCCACTATCCCCAGACTAATCATTTTCGCTCTTCCTTAGACTAGCGGGAAGTCATGTATATTCGATAGAAAACCAATGCCTTTGGGGTTCATGGTGAATCGTAATAGCTTGAATGCGTCTTGTTCTGCCAGAAACTATATTGTTGTGCAATGCCCAATCACACTTTTTTTAGCACTACTACCTTTTACTCATGAGTTCATGTCTAGCGCCCTTGCCAGTGTTTCTTAGAGTTGTATTATGCCTGCTCAGACTCCAGTAGTGAAATGTCACCAACACACAGCGCCAATCACGACACGGCAATTATATATACAGATTCTGGTTCTGTTCCCTCTTGATGTCGTCAAGACTGCTATGCGGCTTTATATACCGGCCGCCCCGGCGAGGGCTACATGAACATGATTTGTTCTCACACTAAGATCCTCAAGCAAGATAGGTAAGTATTCTCGGCCTACGGGCATTGTTTCAGCTTGATATACTAACTGTTACAAATAAACTAGTTTCTCACGTCTCTACAGGGTGCTACGGACATGACCATCTCCAAAGAGTCCACGTTCAAACCCGTCAACTAGTACAAGCTCATGCTCGAGACCTTCAACGCCGAGGACATGCTCGAGACATTTCTCTGTGCCAATTTTCATGAAAGCTACTAAGTGGTAAGTGTCTCTCTCTCTTTTTATTTTTTTTTTTGGCCTATATGCTGATGATCTCACCGCCAGTGCCATTTTTGCTCAAGGCGACGCTGTTAAAGGGAGAATAGTTTTTGACTTCAAGATTGAAGACCTTGATCCTGTTTTTTATTTTCTTGAAATGTGTACCCAGCAAACCAAAGACTATGTTGTTCTTGATGTGGGCGAGTATGTCTCTGACACTCTCAACCTTTTTGACATGTCTGATAGCAACCCTGCTTCTACTAGTTTTTTTTCTACATTGAATATTTATTATTCTTACGTGAACAAATACAAGTCGAATACTCAAGGCTTTAATCAAGCTCCAACCTATTTTGCCGGCCTGTTCTGACCTTGCAGGTTCTAGTAAAGTCCCCAATGGCTGTTTCTCCATTCTTGTTCTTCTGTTGTAAGAAGTTTGTCATTTGCAAACCAGCTCATTTGGCGCCGCCTCAGATCCTTCATCAAGTCTGAGACCATTATAGGTATATTATTTACCAGGCTCCCCCTCCTGACTGTTATTCCATTGTTGTCAATGTTTCTTTCACCTCTGGCCAGCTCCAGCTCCTTACTCCCTTCAAGCCTTGTGATGGCAACAACGGTGTCTATCTTCCCATTCTTATCAAGTCTCTTGGTAAGACCGCCACTGATCACATCTCTATGGCCGGTCCCTGATTGAAGTACCATGGTCACCTCTAGAACATTTCCATCAACTACATTATTGGTGCTATCAACGCTGTTGACGGTTAGGCCAACAACATTCAGAACATTTACACTAGTGTTTGGAACGGTGTCCCCGAGACTACTATTTCTTATAGAGACAAGAGCATTAAGTGGGTTGTCATTGATGGTATGAACTTTGGTGAGAGTTCTTCCCGTGAGCACGCTGTTCTTGAGCCCAGATACCTTGGTGGATTTGCCATCATCACCAAGTCCTTTGCTCGTATCAGCAAGACCAACTTAAAGAAGCAGGGTCTCCTGCCCCTTAACTTTGTCAACTACGATGACTACGACAAGATTAACCCCATTAACGTTATCTCACTGCTTGGTTTTAAGGAGCTTGCCCCCGGAAAAAAGGACAAGATGGTCGTGCGGCCCAAAAATGGCGATGTCTGGGAAACTGAACATTCTCTCACTTACAATGATAAGCAGATTGAGTGGTTCAAGTACGGTTCTGCTTTAACCAAGATGACCGCTGCAAAGAAATAAGTGGTTGAGCAGTGAAAAGGTCTAGCATTGTCTTGTTTTATTTTTATTCTTGGTGTTTGTATAAAATTAATGTAGTGAATGATTGCTATTCTGGAGTAAACGAGGGTGTAAGTATACTGTATAGGCTAGAGACCACTACCCGATCGGGGTAGCTTCCAAAACAGTTTTTTTTTTCACGATTTGCATCAAGACTCAAATCAAAACGAAATAAAACATTATATTCTCAATGCCACATTCATGGGAATATTTCAAAAAAGTTGTTAAAAGATATTTGATAGAATATAAAGCAGATATATAAAAGGAATTCTAATTTTGAGCTTACTTTAGATCCCTAGTTGGGCCGGAAGTTGGGAAAAGATTTATGTTCCGAGCCAAAAGGTCCGCTTCAGATATGAGCTCCGAACAGCTCCGGATCACCTTTTAATTTGGAAAATATACACGGGTCCGTTTTCTGGAATTCTTCTCTTTTTATCTATTAAAAAGATTTTTAAAACACTCGGCTTTACGTTTAGCAAGACTTGATATGGTGTCTTGGTCGGCAAGGGCTCTCTTTACATCCCTAAATGAAGCCTCTATTTCAAAAAGTTTCTTCCGTAAAATAGCATTTTCTTGTCAAAGTTCTAAGACAAATATATAATTGAGACACTGGCCTTTCACCT
>JAJMRT010000164.1:0-40946 GCA_030558065.1 Geotrichum phurueaensis
TCAACAACTATCACTGAAATCTTTCTTTTTTTTTCTTCGATTTGCCCTCAGCCTTTTCTTCTTTTCCTTCCTTTCTTCCTTAGCCGAGATTTCTTTTCAGCCAATCCTTTGCCTCTTCTTCTCCAACAGCACCAAAAAGTGCTTATTCTAACTATCCCATCCCCATGATCTATAAATCCTTCGTCCACCTCTCGCGCCATGCCGCCCTGGCAAAGTCGCTCTGGGCCGGCACAAACCCGTCGTCGCAGCAAGCACTTCTCTCGTCAACTCGGCCCTACGCTACGTCGGGCAAGCAACCGCAGCAACCGCAACAACCGATCAACCTTACTTCGCTTGACGGCAAGCTGTTAGTCACTCCTATCATTCCCATCGACCCAGCGTCAGCTGCGCCCTCTTCATCGACACCACGCCCCCGGCGGAGCTCGACTTCTTCTCTGGACCAGCCTGATCTGCCCCAGAAAAAGACAACATCGCGTCGCTACAGTATATCACGCGCCGACAACCTTAGTTCTCAGCTACACAAGCATGCTCATCATCGCCCCCAGCAGCTTCGCATAACTACCACCGCCTCGGCCGTTGCGGCATACCGCCAGCTTAAGGCCGCTAACAAGGACCTTTCCACTGCGTACTTTGAGTCTATTTTAGACCAGCTCTCAACCAACTTGCTCTCCGATGCCACGCCGCAAGACACTCTCGCAGCGATCTTGTCAGTATATACTGATGCTGTGTCGGGTGACCATAAGCCCTCATCGCGCATCTACGCCTCCGTCATCTACAGTCTTATCGCCCTCGCCGACCATACTGATGCTGCACCAAAACCGCGCAGCAACCTTCTTCCCACTACTAATCGACCCGCCAATGGCGACTCCGCCGACTCGCTCTACCGCGCTGCTCTCGATATTTACACTGCCAGTAACTGCGTCAACACGCAAAAGTACTCTCCGGAACTCTACGTTTGTATTATTCTTGCTGCCACGCGTCTCGGCGCCTTTGATTTGCTCTATGCCGTGCCGGACCACCTCGCAGCAAACACGACACATATGACCGCACGCATCGCCGCTGCGCTAGTGAAGGGCTACGGCAAGCGCGGCGACATTAAGGCTGCGGTTGAGTGCTACCAGCACTACAAATTCACGGCCCCTAACGCGCTGGCTGTTTCTTCTGAGGACGAATCTGCACTTCACGCGGCGCTGGTGCGTGCCTACTGCGACTGCCAACGTCATGATGATGCTGTTTTATTCGCTGGCCATGCCCTCGAGACTGCCGTCGATCACCCCGAGCCAGCTGGCGTGCTTGTAGCTGAGCTTATTGCTGGCCACGCGCGGGCGGGGCTTTGCGCCCAGGCGCTGTCTTGGCTCGAGCATGTCGACGCCAAATACCTTATTGACGACGAGGGCATCTCAGCGCTCGCTGTTCTCTCTGCCAGCATTACCGCTGCTAACGATGCTGACGCATCAAAAGCGCTTTATCAGTACGCGCTAGCTCAGGATAGCATTTCGGCCGATCTACGCAACGTGATCCGCGGCGATTATCTGATTGTTTGTGCTGGCAATAACTTGACGCTCGAGCTGCTGGAGGCTATTGCTGAGGCATCAGCAGCGCAGGCGGTTTGGGGCCTTTCTACTGTCGCGATTGTGACACGGCACTTGCTACGTGCGGGCCACGTGGCTCTGGCTTTGCGCACTTTTGAGAATGCGCCGCTGCATGATCCTGCGCGGGAGGGCGCCGCGGCCACCACTTTGATTGTTGACGGTTTGCGCGAGACAGGTCTGCTGACACCGGAACTCGCGTTAAGAGTGCTTTTCTCACCGGCAGTGGCCGCCGCGCGCGACACTGCCTTTTCAGATCCCGCTGGCGGCGCTGTCGTATGTGTAGCACTCCTGCACGGCGAATATCTTCGCGGCAACTTGCACCGCGCTTTGCTTGCGCACGCTTCTAATGCTCGCCGCCTCATGGA
Source organism: Geotrichum phurueaensis (assembly GCA_030558065.1). Taxonomy (NCBI): domain Eukaryota; kingdom Fungi; phylum Ascomycota; class Dipodascomycetes; order Dipodascales; family Dipodascaceae; genus Geotrichum; species Geotrichum phurueaensis. The sequence goes on from JAJMRT010000164.1 coordinate 1,958, forward strand.
TGTGCTCCTGGCATGGGCTCACATTGCCGGCGCGCACAACTCGCTTGGCGGCCTTGCTATCCCGGCTCCTTTGGCCGAGGGTTTGCGCTGCTTGATGGCCGCATCGGTCGACATCTACACTCACCAGCACCAACAGAAAACTCAATCACAAGACACTGCGAACGAGGCGCTCTTCCGCGAAGAGGTTTACAATGTGCTGTCTGCTCTGCAGGACCATCATACTCTGCATCTTTGGATGAGCTTTTGCGCATCAACGGCGCCCCAAGGCGGTGCTGGACTGAAATCAGGCGGCTTTTCCCAACATCCTGCTCAAGTGCAGCATCACCTTGCGGCTGACCCGTTCAAGATACTCGAGCTGGGCATGTCGTATAGACACTGCTAACCATGAACACTCATTATCACACTTTCATCATCACATCATCACTGTCAATGACTATTAATCATCATCATAATAAAGCACCAACAGCTGCTGCGAAATCACAGCATTCATACCAGCGCTCTTATCCGACCATGGGAGAGCGCTGGAGTATGACAAAAGGACAAGGATTCACATACCCTGGCATTCACTAGACTTTTTGATTATACATGTAACCAAAAAATTAAACAAAAATAATATAATGTTTAAAAAATTCTTTACAAAAATTCTTTTTTTCTGAACCAGAGAGGATCGGGTGTTTAGTATGGGGTAAAGGTTTTTTTTTAACGGCATCGCGAGGCTGACAATATACCATTTATGACTCTCGGAGGGCACAAGCGCTAATCTTGTCACTGACCGAGAATGGTAAGTTTGTCGATAATTTTTGTCTACAAGAAGCTAACTCGTTAGTGACACTGTTTTTGAATTTATTTGTAAGTGACAGTATAACCGCCAACGGTGATGGTTGTTTCAGCTATTTTTTTTTTTTTTTTGGCATTCATTATTTGGAGAAAGGATCAAGGGAAATTTTACTTTGGTCAAATGAGCGCGGGTTCTACAGCCGGGACTACCAATCACTGCTTCGGGGGAGCAGCAGTAGTAAATTGTCGCTCGCATTCGGGCTTTTTTTTTGTTTTTAAACAAAAAAAAAAAAAAAAAGCCCTCGGAGATTAGCAGCGGTCTGGACCAGCTCTAGAAATTTCGAAAGGGTAGGATACAAAAAGTCTACAGAACTAGTATGGAAAGAAGCGGTGGCAGCCACCATTGTTGAAGAAATTTATATAAAAAAACATTTATAATAATTAAAAGGATTTGTTTTTTTTCAGATTTCTGCCAACTAACCAGATTATTGTTATTATTTTTTTTTATTTTTTTGAGCCTCTTGTAGAATCAGTTCCGTTTGATGGTTTGCTGTTTCTGATGTAGACAGTTTGCAGTTTAGGCCATTAACTTTACTGCTATTTCTTAATATACTACTCTTATTATTATTATTATTATTATTACTGTTAACGGTTATTTATTAAATATTATGGCACTTCAACATCTTTTCATATTTTTCTATATATACCTACTTTTATCTTTATTTTTTTCCTCGTTTCATTGGTTGTCACGAATTACATTCAGTTTGAAATGGTGGTTGACAAGAGTGGGTAAAGAGATTGACTCTGCCAGCATTGCCTCTGGGCCCAATTAGGCATTGACATTGCTCAATTGACTTGCCAGGCGTAGATTTAAAAATGCCTCGTTTTTTATTTTTGGCTTTGGGAGCCAGTAAAAATCCGGTATTATATCTGATACGTGGTTGCAAAATTAAGTGTAGATGACCATCATCAAGTATCAAATGGTTACGAGGTGAACCAGTACCAATTTATTTTTTTTATTTTATTTTTTATTTTTTTGCCATCCAAGAATGGAAGATTACTGAGCACCCTTTTTAGTTGGGTCGCAGAGTGCAACAAGCTCTCTGTTAATCAATGAGTTGAATTTAAACCGGGGTTTACAAACAACTTAGGCTCTATAGGCCACCCCCCTGATACTTTTGCGCTAATAATCGCCATAATGTTTGTTTACTTACAATTGGTTGCATGGCCTAGCAGCGGTCGCAACCTTGCTCATTATCAAGATAATACTTTTTTTTTGCTGAAAAAAAAAAAAAGATTCCACATTATGACTTTATCAGTCCTCTCATCCCGTGCCACAAGCATAATTAGGGTACTTCATTCAAAAAAAAGTTTCATCTAGGAGCGGTGGGTGGCTGTTATCAACCAGCTTGGATAATAGTACTTGTAATAAATGGCCAAAAAAAAAAGAGACGGGAGACAATCTCGTGGTAGTGAATAACCCTGCAGGGACAGTATAGGACTTGGAGACCCTCGAAAAAGGCCAAAGTTACTGATATCGATAAAGGAGTATCGATGAGCACACAGTTTTTTTTTTGTCTTCACAACGTCACGTACGTTATAGAATGACTATACAAAGAAACCATTTAGCTGTTTGAAAACTTACCTCGAAAAGCCTGGCCTAGCGGCACGCGCAAGAGTCGGTTAGAGATTTTGACGTTTAAGAGTACAAAAAAAAAAAAATAATAATAATAATAATGATAAATGAACGGTAATTCCACGTGTCTAAAAGTTCCCCCACAATCACCACTGCTAGTTAGTGGAGGAAAAGTCGGTAACACCTTGGTAAGGAGTGTCGATAACCTACTTTTGTTACAAAGAGTAACAGACTCTCCAAAAGTATCATATTTGACACAAGAGAAAATCTTTAAATAGTTTCTGAATCAGTCACGATGCCGAGTTCACAAGGGGTGAGAGTACTACTTATCCCAGATCAAACCTAGACTCTTTTTGTTTTTTCGCTAATCGCACTGCCCACGATTTAGTCAGTACAATCATCGACATTTATATAAAATGAAACGTTAGCAGCAGCCATACAGCCGTGTTTCTTTTTAGACAGTGCAAAGTTCTAAACTACAACCGTTTCAGAGTTTGAATTAGTGAATGCCAAATAGGCACACCCAATAGGCACACCTAATAGGCACACCCAATAGATCTAGGAATACTTAACAAAATAAAAACATCCAGGAGATGAAAATTGAAATTTCAAAGAACTCTTTTATTTTCATCTCAAGACTGAACTCTTGATAGCTTGTGATTTACTTGTGAATATTTACCAGAAATGCTACATGTGTTGGCTCTGTTGTCTATTTATTTTTTTTCTTTCATTAAAAAGATTGGGTTCAAAAAGCTACGACCCTTCGGTCGAAAAGGGTATTCAAACAGGTGCAACAAGACATCGATTCCGAGTCCAAAGTTTTAAAATCTGGTTATTTTGTCCTTTCAGTATTGGTATTAAAACTTTTTAGATTGAAAACTTTCATATCAAGGAACTTTAGATATTGTGTTCTAGAGGTATCACTGTTTTCTAAAACTCATATTTAAACAGCAACATTTACCCTCTTGGCTCCTTTAGTAGATCTTTTCATTTGTTATAGATTATTTCAATTATCCTAAAATTAACTAAAAAACGCTCTGAACCACCCAATTGTGTTTTGAGTCTGCATTTTGAATCAGAATGGTAAAAACCATGGGCTTTTCATGATGGAGAAAAAGGGGCCCGAGGGGGGATTATTGTGTCACGATGCATGGTCAAATTACAAGGTGTGTTGTGATAATACACATTTTTACATTATTAGAACCAAAAATCAAGAGGATTTATGCAGTTGGCCATGATCTTACAACAATTTGATAACAAATACCTGGAAATGTTTGATCATTGTTCGATACCCCTATTGTTGATGCAAAAAGGAAAATCAACTGGTATTTAGACAACATTTGAACCATATGACATAGATTTTGAGCCTATGGCTCAACTTTTACAGTTAGGCTAGTGTACTGGTAGGTTGTGTGCATGCGAAACAAAACAAATGTGATGACCAGATGTTTGACAGCCCTGGAAAAATCAACCCCATTATATCAGCGTTAAAAATAGACCCTTTCTATTTAGAGAAAAATGAATATATATATAGTCTTACATCGATACAACAGGAGTTGACCACGGCAACATTAAGACACTAGGAATGGTACGCTATACAATATTTCCAATGAATATTGGTGCAAATCCCACAATGTTTGACAATATCATGAAACTTTTTTTAGGTGTCGTCAAAGAGGTGCACTTGATAATACGGCTGACCAAATCTCACAAGGAGCTGAAAATAAAGAATTACAAAATACTGGTGGTTCAAGATGTAAATGATTGATAATATAGACTACTGGTTTCCTTTTTGCAGTACAACCCTACAGTTACAAAAATTTCAATAGAGAGTTCTATTAAAGAAAAAAAGAGATCAAGTATCGTTTCTTGTAAAGCATTTACCAAATCTTCAGGCATTCACTGTTTATTTCAAAAATCTTTCATCTAGACTTAATGAGATACTAGTGGCTAAATCTTTTACTATTTAGTTGTTAGTCATTCTGCTGACGGTGGTGATTCGTTCTTGCAGGACCCTTGTATCAAAACACTTGAAAAAAGCTTTCTTATACCTCTATGGTGACTATGGAAAAATGGATATTGACTTGCTTACTATAGCCTTTTTACCGAGGGTTTAGTGAATAGATCAACGCGTGGCTTTCCGTTTTTACTTCTTGTTGTCAAATGCTAGTTTTTTTTTTATGAAGCATTGCATGTCAAACTGAGCATTGGTGTCATGAGGTTGCAGCAACTGTTCAGAAGGGATAGGTTGTATGCGCACTAAGCAATTAATATTAATATATTGCTATGCAAGTAATATGTTTAAACTTTCCAGACTATCTTTTTTCCTCTGCTAATTGAGCCGGCTAAATACAGAAAAAAGGCCCACCAAGTCCTTTTTGAAATTTGACATCCTGACAATAAGGGGCAAATTTAAATTGTGTTGGCGATAGTACAGCATCAAGAATTGATTTATTTATGATCTCCTCTAGAGAATTTGGCACCATTGAATGCTGAAACCCCAAGTACTTGCTGGGGCAGATTTTTCAAAATTAGATATCTCCTTTTGGTATGTACTATATATATTTTTGCTATTTTATTTAACTTTTATTTTATTTTATAACTCTCAGGTATTAGGACACTAAACTCCTTTATCACTATTATTTGTCAAAAACCTGACAGAATTCTAAAATAAATGTTGGTATCATAAGCTCACGATTAAAAAAAGAATTAAATTTCATGTAACTCTGGTTTTATCGAAAAAGTCTTAGTTAAATATGCAAAACATCATCTTGGTAATTGCCCTTAAAACCCATACGTCAAAAAAGTTGTAAAATCAGCTTCACTTGCTAAACCCTCAACAGGTATTGCAATTTATCTAGTAAGCAGTCTTTGCTTCTGTCTTTTTTATAATAAAAAAGACAATAGAATAGTTTTATAAGCTACAACAGATGAAAATATTCCCTTCAAACGAAGGAGGGTATCCGTCAAACAAAAAAACTGGGCAATGGAACAGTCGAGTTTAAGAAAAGTCAATCTGCATTAGGATCAGCATAATAAGAAGACAAATTTCTCTAGTTCATATGCAGGTTACCGAGACTTCACTAAAAATGAAAACAGCAACAACCTGATTTGATTTTTCTTTTTTTCTTTTTTTTTTTCATTAGCAATAATACATGTGCTTGCAGTTTATTTAAAATATAGAGTATGATATTCCAGCGCAAGAGGCTTTCAATCCAAACCATGAACTGATCAAGACCTTAGTCTAGAAAAAAAACCGGAAAATTTTTCCATTACGTCTTTGTTTATTGAACTTTATGTTTCTTAGCCCTGTTTGGTTCTAAGGTAATCACTGGCAAGCGCGGAACTGTTGAGTTATATACTCAACTTTGGTATCAATTTAAAATGAGACAAACTGACATGACCCCGGAACAAAGCCCGTATTTTAGCGACTCGGAAGAGGGCAAGTTGATATTTATGGTCAGTGGGAAAAAAAGTGACTTTAAACGGCTGGTAAACTTTAATCATGAGATAATTTAAAAATCTCATGAAGCAACTCTTAACATTTGGTCTCAGCTGCTTTTTTTTATTTAAAAAAAAAAAAATCAAATTCTTCTCTTTTTTAATTTTTCATGTTTGAATATCCTGTGTACACTCTCTTCATCTTCTTGTTATCTGCATATATTAAATGTTGAAGGCTTCTTCTAGCAATCATACCGGCCTTATCAGCATGAGAAACTCTTTCTCTGGGACCCTGAATATCAGCAAAACTGGCAGCGTTCCAAAACTGTCCAGAGTTAAACTGGATCAGCTTCCTTTTGAAATTCTCTCAATCATTATAGACCACTTGGTTATAGCCACAGATTTCATACCGCCTCATACAGATCTTGATACCTTCATCCAGGGATGTTTGGGCTCAAGAAAGCCCATTCTATCTCGTGTATATGGTAGAGAGTTTATGTCGCTCATGGGAGTGAACAGGCTCTTTCATACTCTAATCACGCTCAAGTTGTACAAAAAAATTACTCTCATGCTGCCAGAGCACGTACCTTTATCAAAAAACAGTGAGAATAACACCTATGTCCGAACCGACTGCGATCCCTTTGTGTTTAGTGTCGTTAATTCCCTTGAAAAACCTAGCAGAAATGTGTTTACAACGTATCGGCATTTGGTCAATGCTTTAACTCCGTCCATGATAAAATCAATGCATCACCTCTTCATCACTGGACAAGACCGCTGGTACTATGACTCGATAATGTCATACCAAGCTCTTACTTGGCCAACCCTTTCTGCAGCCAAAAATTTAAGATCACTCACAATCGACACCAAAGTATTTAGCTACATTTATAATGAGCACTACAACTCGCCCTTCTTGGGCAACGAAGAAGATAACTACTGGAGTGTTTACGAAAAATTACTGCTAATTCAAAAAGAAAATTTCTCAAAATATCTTACTCACGATGCTAGCAGTGCAATTTCAAAAGCATCGACGCCCAGTGATCTTGTAGCTTACAAGCTTCAGCTTTTGTCAAACACTTTTGCAAAAACTGTTGCTAATCAGACCCACAAAATGTCGTGTACCATTATTCACAACTATCACCGTCTCCCCAACTTTTCTAGTCTGGTCTGGGCATTTGATCAGGAAAACGTTTTGGACACTATCGAAAGTTTAGTGATACGGCACTCAATCCGAGGTCTCAGCAGCTTTTTGTTTGTTTCCCATCTTGCGTCACTGCGAAAGCTCAAACGATTTTGCTTTGACTCGTACATGAACTTTGAGAATTCTCTTTTTGCAAGTTTAGAGAAGCTCGATTCCTTGGAACAGCTACTCTTTGATACTTCTTTTACCTCATTACCCCTGGAGCCTTTCAGGCTTCCCTATAAACTGCAGAAGTTGGTCATCACTGACAAAATATTTTTTCTCAATGAGCTGGAGTCTCACACATCAAACTTTGACAATCTTCGGGAACTTCATTTGAACTTCCGAAGCGGCTATTACAACAATCCTGATGTTTGGCATCGGAACTTTTTGAAAAAGGTAAACTTGAAGAGTCTGAAAACCCTGGTCGCCAAAGGCGAAACTCAAGACAATCTCTTGCTACTATCGCATATTATCAATCTCAACCCCGGAGTCACTACATTTTCACTCTTTATCCCATCTTTACATCAACACAAAATAAAAGAAATTTTTGCATCTATGGAGCATGTTGAGTGCTTTAGCATTTATTTTGGGCTTACCATGTCAGACCCTAGCGAAAGAATCCAGTCATCACCACTGATTTCCGATATTATAGCTAGTCTTTCGTCTTTGAAAATTTTGGTGCTAGACTCTGGCGATCTCCATCTATCATTGAAGCACCTTTTAAATGATATAACTTCTCCGAACTCTGAGATATCTCAAAATCTTCATACCATCACTATCTACCATACCGACTTCAGCGGCAGAGACACAAAGAGCTCAGGTGCAATGAATTGCTTCATTGAAAGCTCCTCAAAACAAAAGTCGGTAGCTCTTAACGTTGATTTGGCAGCTTTTATGAGCATTACCGATGTGGTCCCGTTTTCGGAGGTAAATGGAAGCGAATTTCCCATGTGCAAATTGGATATTGATGTTTGCGCATTAAGAGGAACACTTGTGGATACTAATATACATGACATATACAGTGCAAATGAGTCCTTCATCCAATGCAATCTGGTCTAATAAATAATTTTTTACATTCTTAGCAACGGAAATCGTAAAAGTTTATGCAGTGGGCCATCTTATAACATTACCGATAGCTTGATAGCAAATACATGGGAAATGTCATTGTCCGATATTTTCATTATGGACGCAAAAAGGAAATGAAAGAATATTTAGATAGTACTTGTGCTATGTGACATGAGATGATTTGGAACTTTTAAAGTTATGCCTGACTAGGGTGTTATTACGGCGGCCAAGCCCAGTTGATTTAATATAGCCCTGGGCAACGCACAGATATAAGTGCAAGTTGATATTTATGGCCAGTAGGAAAAATACCAGGGACTTTAAACGATTGATGACTTTTAATCATGAATTAATTTTGAAAAAAAATAGAACTTGAAACAACTCTTGATATTCAGCTTCAGCTTCCCCAATATTTAGTTAGCAAATGATCAAAAAAAAAAAAAAATTTTTATTTTATATAGTTATCATTTTTATTTTATATTTCATTTTTTGCTACCTACGGACATCAAAATTTGAAGCCCTCTTCTAGACACTAGTTTTGTCAGCATAAGAAGCAATCACACAGCTAATGCTTTTTTTTAGAATTAATTCAATACTTATAGACCATCTGGTTCTAGCCACAGATTCTACATCGTTTCATACAGATTTCGTGGGCCAGAATTCTTGGAGTCTAAAAATATCGTTTTCTCTTCAATATATATATGAAAGAGATTGTGTTGCACATGACAGTGAATAGATTATTTTATTCTCTAGTCAATCTAGTCACCCTCAAGATATGCAAAAGCATTATTATCATGCTGCCAAAGCACCCATTTTTATATTCAAATAGCGAGAATAGTGTATATGTCTAAACCGAGTATAAACTTTTTATGCTCAGTGATATTAGTGCTCCTGAATCTTTTAGCTAGCCAGTAGCAACATCGGTATTTGGCCAGTGCTTTGACAATCCCATAATAAAAGCGATGCATCAGATCTGCATTACTTGAGAAAACTTCTGGTACTACTACTCAGTGAAACCATCAAATATCTGAAAAATGTATTTTCCGATCTCCTCATTGTCAACGCAAGAAAGAAATAGAAAAGGTATTTAAATAACATTTAGTTTATCTGTTATGATATTTAAAGCTATGACTTAATACTGAAAATCATGCTTGATCAATAGAACAATTAAAATTGCATGTGAAAATATTAATTAGATGTTTGACAGTCAAAACAGTGAAGATCAATCCCACAATACTGGTATCAACATTAAAAATTAATCCATTTTATTTAAAACAATATATAAATTCTCAGACCTAGCCCACCTTTTTATTGATATTCTTCTTCTCGCTACTAATATTATTATCGCTTTTGTACATCTGAAAAAGCCAGTTCTCACCACATCGGTCATAATGCTGGAATCAATCCCCACAACTTGCTCCTCTTTGAAGAAACTTGAGACATTGCCAGTGGAAATTCTCAGGCAAATTCTGTTTGAGGTGGCTTTTGACAACACCAATTTCTCGCGCTTCACCACTATAGATGCTATGACGATTCGATTCATGAGACGTGGAACTTCGTTTCGGTACGGGCTATACTCCAAACAGTTTGCGTCGCTGATGTTTGTAAACAAATTCTTCCATAAGTTAATCACGTCAATTCTCTACAATTCAGTTGTTGCAACATCACCTTAGTACGAAAAGTTGGCACACGCCACTGAAATTGGAGTTGAGCCGTTTGTTTTTGATTCTAGCTACCTTGAAACGCTTGAGACCCCGACATACTTTTACGATGTCAACAAGCTTACAGAAACCCATCTGTGCAAAGTTAAAACACTCTGGCTTGCCAATAAAAGCTATATCAACTCTATTTTTAGATATGATAACTTTCCTGACTGGACCTTGTTTTCAGCGGCCCAAAATCTTACCCACTTGATGCTTGACACCAGTGTTTACTCATTTATTTACGAAGAGCATAAGAAGGACTTTTTTTGACTGTGATATACATAATGGGCACAAAACAATTTTCAATAAGCTGATTAATCTGTACAAAAGTGATTGTTCATTATATCTTACAAAACATCTTGAGCTTGAAAAAGTACGAAACCCTTCAGAATCAGTTGCCATATATATGCAGCTATTATCTAATAATTTTGCCAAGTTAATTAGAAACCAGAAACAGAAAGTGAAATGTACGATTTTTAGCCGCTCTTGCCTGGACTCCAGTAATGAATCACTTGATCTAGATAACTATCATCATTTAATTATATACAGTATAGTTTTCGCGTTTAAAAAAGAGAATGTCTCTCATACTATCGAAGCAATGGAAATGACTATTACCAACAGTTTGCTCAATTACTTTTTTCAATGACCACTTGGTTTCTCTACCAAATTTAAAGGAGATTGATTATTCTACCGACGGTCACAATTCTTTTCTTCTGTCAATTGATCGGCTTTTATCAATAGAACAGCTATACCTCACGACAGTAGGATTTGACAAGCAGTTTGCTCTCCCCAGCAACATGAAAACATTAGCAGTGATGGATAATGTATTATTCAGCATGGACATTAGTGCAAACCCCACTATTTTTGACAATATTGTACAGCTGTTTCTAGTTTTCTGAGACGAAATAGCGGAACTATTTTCAATTTCCAAGAAATTCAAAATGAAAAATCTCAAAACTCTAGTGATACAAGAAGTCAACGCTCCAAATTTTGATTTGTTTATCCCCTTTTTGCAACACAATACTACAATTACAATGTTTTCAATGGAGATTTCGATCGGATTAAGAGACAATCTATCTAGCCTTGTGAAACATTTGCCAAATACTAAGGCACTCAATGTTTATTTTAAAAATGCCTTATTAAGCGAAAATGAAAATGCTGATCAATTTGTACCCGTTGAAATCTTTACCAAGTCACCGTTACTTTCTGTCCTGACTTTGGTAATTTGCTCTTCCCGTAATCTAATGTCTTTGGAAACTCTTATCAACGCTCTTGTTTTTACTCACAAAGAGGTTACTAAAAACCTAAAGAAAATGGTTATATACCACTTTGATGATTTGGGAAAAACAAATTCCGACTCGCCTACCCTTAAGTTTTTTACAGAAGGCACAATAAACAGATCAACGCGCAGTTTTCCATTCTTTCCGTCTGATGTCACCTTTTTGCAGTTTGTAAAACTTAATGATCTCACTGCAAACGACAACCCCAGGTCTCGGGATCCGTTTAATATGAAGCTGGAAATTGACGTCATGAAGTTGCGGCAACTGTTTGGTAGGGCTAAGTCGTAGCAATGGCAATATACTTAAAATGTATGTATGGTAACCAAGTAACATAAATTCATTGTTTAGATTCTTTTCTACCCCCTGCTTTTTGAGCCGGTTGAATGAAAAAAAATTGTATGGAAGACCACTTTTAAGGCTGGACCCTGTTATTATTTAAGAGACCCGCGGGCACTTTAACTCTTCCCGGCGTAAATTAACCAGTTTGGTCAAAGATGCGGCCGTGTGTGTCAACAGTGTAGCTAGTAACTGGCACTTTACCCCAGGTTTTCACCTTTGAAGTTGTGGAGCAAAACCTTAAACTAAAAGTTAATAAAACTGTGCCTTGTTCGCAAGTCCCACCTCTGATGAAACAGATCTTGTTAGCAGATATATCAAAATAATTTTACATATTCAATTGTTCTTCCACTTACACGAAAATTATGACTGTGTCTGCCAATCCTGACGCTTTGAACTCTAAAGCAAGTCTTGACACGCTTCCACATGAGCTTATTTCCAAAATCATGGACAATTTAGCCCTAGCAGCCGCAGAGAACGAGTCTTCAGTGGTCCTTGATAAATTCCACTTGTCTTTGGCACCTGGCCAGACGCCCTACGCGGGTTATTCTCAGGATTTGTTTTCGCTTAAAGCTGTAAACAAGCTATTTTACGAGCTGGTGACAGTCAGGTTCCTTACTACTATTACCATAGCCTCGTACAAGCTCCAGTCGCTTACCAGCTTGAGAACTGACAAGCATCTATTTGTTTTCAACTCCGACGAGCATGCTGGTTCAGACACTGTACTTTCAAAATCTCTCTCTGGCAGCAAGAGTTCATCTAGCAAACCGGTGGGCTATTTCTCGCCAACAATGCAAAATCTTTGGCTTAAATGTCACGACAAAGAATCCGCAACCTCTTTAAAATATCAGTTGTTTCTGGATCGGTCACAAGCGTCCATTAGAAAAAGTCTCGCATGTCTTACTGTGGATACCAGTGTTTTCAATTTTCTTTACAAGAAATTTAAAAATTCTGAAGAGCTGATGAATAATATGGCTAGCCTGGCAAACGGGTTTGCCAAGCTCGTTGCCCTTCAAGAACATAAAATTACTTGTACCCTGATTAATAGTGAACCAGACCTATGCAATCTTTCCATCTTGATTGATTCCTTTGATGAACAGCAGGTTATCAACACCGTAGAGAGCCTGCAAATTAATCATTATGTAGGTAATGCCAGCGACAATTTGCGGATTCTTGAAACTTTGCTTAACCTGAAATTTCTCACTTTCGAGTCGCTAAGCAATATTGAAAATTCGTTCTTTCCAGTTCTTAAAGGATTATCTCATTTGGAACAACTTACACTCAAGACCATTGATACCTCATTACCGCCCGTGTTTCCAAAAACACTCAAAAAACTATCCACCTACAATTACAGCTTTTTCCATAAAGCCTTGTTGTCCCATCCTCACAGCCTTGATGGTCTAGTAGAGTTGCACATCAACTTTCTAGGAAAACTTCCCTGTAACACTGATATGTCCATGCAAAGCTTAAAAACGCTTGTGGTAAAAGGCCAGACTGGTAAAAACCTTGACACTATTTCTCTCTTTCTTAGTCAAACCCCTAGCATTACTGCTTTGTCGATTCCCATTTCCACCAAGCTTATATGTGGGTACTTTGAATCTAAACGCTTTTTTCCAAGCTTACGCAATATTGAGTGTCTGAATCTCTGCTTTGAGTCCTTTAAGTTGAACGACGCTGATGTCTCTTGTTCAAGCTCGGTGTTAGAAAATATTTTTACTCATATGCTTTCCTTGAAAGTGCTGCTACTGCAGTCAACCAGTTCTCATATCTCTTTAGAGTATCTCATAAAGGCTCTTACTAGCACCCACGTCAACCAGACTACTGGCCTTACTCTTATTAGTGCATATTTTACTTCTAACGCCAGGGCAACTTTCACCGCCTCGCCGCTGTCATGTTTCCAGGAGATTGCATCTAATATTGATATTAACGACCGGTTGCCATTCTTCCCGCAAGGCGTGGTGTTGGCTGATTTCATCAAAGTAAAAGATCTGGCTCCGACCCGCGCGTTTGTAAATGGTTTTTCGCATACGGCAAAAGTGGATATCGATGTGGTAATGCTGAAAAAACTGTTTAAAACCAACCCATTAACAACGAGTGCGGTTAAATCGTCAGATTACTTGACAAGGAGAATTGCGCAAATTCATCAGATTCCATGGTTTCTTTAGTTTTATAACTTATATTTAGTATAGATACTATACAGATAATTGATGACTGCAGAGTTCAGTTTGTAAACAAGTCAGGCTGTAGAGAAACTGACAAAGCCATTAATATGAGCTGATCGGAAATATTTTATGAAAGAATTTTAGAATACAACTCCAGAAAAAAAGCCATGTTGACATTGGACAACCTTATAAAGTTTCGCCGATCTAGAAAATTTGCAATTTTATTAGGGTAGCTACTTGAAAATATTATATAGAAGCCCCCATTTTACAAAATTGATGAGAAAAAAAGCCATGCTCATTTTTATCAGCCAAACGATGAGACAACGTCAATTTAAATTTCAATTGCGGTGCTCTTTATTTTCGTTTATTTGTTTATTCTGACACAAATGTCACGAAACACTTGAAAAAAAAAAAAAAATTTTCTACGGTTAACATAGTAATGGAAAGTATCAGTTTGATTTGCTTACTATGACGTTTTTCAAAGACGGCTCAGTGAACAGCATGACACTCAACTTTCAATTTTTACCTCATGGTATTAAATTTCTCTGCTTGTAACACTTGATATTTCTAGTTCTAACGAAGAGGACATTGGTTATTCAGTATTTGGTAAGATTGCAATTCAATGTGAAAAAAGAGTTGCGGCAATTATTTCACGAAGTTGAGTAATAGGTAAAATGTATGTATGGTGGAAAAAAAATATGAATATCTGGTTAGGACTGTTCTTAAGTTCTGCTAGGGCCAGTTCCATGTAGATAAAAAAAAAAAAAAAAAAAAAAAAAAAAAAACGGGAATTGAACTTGGCGAATTTCTTAAAGATTTCATGAACTGAGCTTTGCTCTCTTATGAATAATCAACATGATAGATCATCAAGCAAAAGGATTACTAGCACATTTTGTTTGAACTAGATAATATAGTGTAAAAAATTAGCATGGAAGTACATGGGAATATATAGATTAAAAAAAAACCTCCCAGATTGTTTAGCATTACAACTCAGTTGTTATCGTCATCATCGCCATGGCTGGCAGACTGGCTCAGCGTCTCGAGCAGATCCATAATGTAGGGTTGCAACGCCTCGTTTTGCAGGCTCGCATCTATAAGCTCCTCGCCAAACGTGGAAATCAGCTCGCGCACGCCCGTGGGCCCAGCCTTGGCAATGTTATTAAGCACCAAGGCAACAGTGACGCCAAATGTCGGCGGAACGACGGCCTTCTCAGGCTTGGAAACAGCGGGAGCAGGCGTCGAGATCTGCGGGTTGTTTGTCGTGGTGCCGTCGGGCATTACGTACGAGCTGGGCGATACAGCCGTCTCGCGTGGCACAATGCCCTTAATGATGAACTTCTTTTGACCGTTGGGCAGGTTGACGACCATTGCAGCTGAGGACTGAAACGCCGAAGTAACATTCTTGATAAAGTCAACGGCGGGCAGCAGCCGCACGCTACTGTTGCGCGCGTACGACTCAAACTGCGCCTCATAGGCCTTCCACAGCGAAATTTGAGTGACCTCGCCGGTTGGCTCGTGCTCATATGACGCGCGAATCCATTGTGTGGCACGCATAGGCTCGGGAAGCGCCAACAGCTCGTTCAAAATCGGCTGCGTGAGAGCCGGCGGGCCCGCGGGCACCGGCTTAGGCGCAAGTCGCGGTAAGCGAATGTAGTCCTGGGGTTTAGACAAGTCAAACATGCCCGAAGTCAACAGACGGACCAGCTGCTTCACAACAAACGCAAAAGTGACCTCGCTGGTGGCCGACACCTGCGACAACAACTTATCTACGTTAGCACGTCGTGCAGTGTATTGATAAAGGTAATCAAGCGATACAGTGATAAGTTCGTCGTCACCCTCGAGCAGCAGGTAGCGCAGCACCTGGGTGGTAAGCGCAACTGGGACAGACTCGGCCATACCCGCCTCGTCGCGAATCAAAAAGCGCGCCAGACTGCGCAAAGAAGGAATGAGCAGACTACGATCAGTGTTGCGGTCATCGCTGGTAAGAGTCTTAACCACAGCTGTGAAAAGGGCATCGGAATGATCGGTAAACTTGAGATAGAAACTGAGAGCCTCAACAATCTCAAAGCACATGTGTTTGAATTCAGCGTAAATGCGGGCGTCGGGCAAAGTAATTCCATGAACGAGAATCTCGCGGCACTGCTCGGATTGAGCCAGATATTGCGCGTTTTCGGGGTCAAACGACGTGTTGCGGATAACAAGCAGCGCCTCTAATACCTTTTGCTGCTCCTTGACGGTGTTACCGGTCAGGTAGGGTCTCTCAAGTCCGACAGTGAATTTAATAGAGTTAGACTTAACAACCTCAAGCTCGGTGGGGAAACAGCGAGAGTGTACACGCTTGAGGAGCGTATCGGCGAGTGTCGGTTGTGTCTTGAAGTTACAGGCCTCTGGCGACGTGAATGAAACTTGCATGAGCGCGACTAATGCCCAGTCCTCTTCAGAATGAATTTGCGACCGCAGCGCCATCAAAATACGATTCATAAGAGTAACACCCTGAGCACCCTGGCCAAAGAAATTGCCCGGTGTTGCTGTGTTGCGGCGATCGTAGCCGTTTGTGTTAGAGGAAGGCACATACTGCGCTGACTGAAAGGTCTGCGGGTTGTTCGCGGGCGTCACAATCGGGCTCGCAACGATACTTTGAATCTGGGGTTGATGGGTGTACGGATGCGGAACCTGAGTAGGCTGAAGATGTTGTTGCTGCTGTTGTTGTTGTTGATGTTGCTGCTGTTGCTGTTGTTGCTGCTGTTGTTGCTGCTGCTGGTAGACCAGTTGTTGCTGAATATGCTGGATCTGTGACTGTGGGGCTGGTTGATACTGTTGGAATTGTTGAGGTTGCTGCGGCACATAGTGGTTAAAATGAGGAGCAGCCTGGTTGTTCGCCCAGCCGGCTGAGGCCAGAGGCATCGAGTACGTGCCGTTGGCGTTGGCAACGGGCTGCTGGGCCTGCTGAGCCTGAACCCGAAGATTTGCACGGTGTTTGATAACATGCACCTCGGGCGTGTAAAATTGTCTTGGCTGAGGAGCTCTTCTAAGCACTGGAAAATACACAAGGAATAGGTTAGTATATACAAAAAAAAATTACGCTGCGGTGTTCTAACATACCTCTTTCAGTTCCTCCTGGTGGTCCTGACATGTTCTATGAAGGTCTATGATTTCGGGTCGAAGGTTTTAAAATAAATAAAACGCGTTGTGCATGAAAAAGAAAATTTGGTTGAGGTGGTTCAAGGATGTGAGGAACGAAAATTAAAAAAAAATAAAAAAAAAAATAGAAAAACAGAAAAATGATAATGGGTTAGGGTCATCTAAGTATTAAGTCTCAAATGTCATCAAAAAAGCATTTGAAAGCCATGATAATGCGGAACTCATCTCATAGACCCGTCATTGAACTAAGGAAGAAGGGTGTTCAAACGTCGCTTTAATATCAATACTATATACAAATAATTACATATTTCTACTCATCCTCATCGTTAGAGGGAGGAGGTGCACTGTCTCTCTTCATGTACAGATCAACTGAGTAAAAAGCCAACGTTAGCAAACTGTGATTAGCCGAGCAGAAAGAGTATACCAGTGGAATATCAACCGATAAATAATATACATACTTGCGGTGGAGAAAGCAGCAAAAGCAGCGCAGCCAAAAAAAGCACCCTGAGGGCCAGACTTGATCGCGAGACCGCCGCCAGTCAGACAACCAGCGGAGACACCGTTCCAAATATCGCTCTTCGCTCTCAGCTAAACAAATATAAGAATAAACCAGACGTTAGTATATCAAAACCATACCAGTTATGAGCAAATCAAAAGAGCCATATGTGTATCTATATCTTTGCACATTTGTTTCTGCTACTTACCGACTCAATGGAGCACTCGGTACCGGTGAAGACTGCACCGATAAAACCAAAGTTCTTTGCACTACCGTAAGCGCGCTTGCCCATATCCGTAAACTGAATCTTCATCTGCTGCTTGAACGGCAAGTCACTAATAGGCGTGACTTGGCCAGTACCTATCGGTGTGTCGTAAGCCATCTATACTCCAAACTGTTAGTCACCAAAATAATTTCTGACGAAAAAAGAGAGAAAGCAACGGTCCCCGCCGCAAATTCAAAGCAAACATATAGTGTATCATACCGATGCCATAAACAAGCCGAAAACACCACCGAGCGCAAAACCCGTGACACCGGCAAATACTGACTTGCCCGGACACGAGGTCATGAAGCGCATCATAGCCTCAGCGCCGGCCTGCGCCTGCTGCTCGGGGGTCATGTCATAGTAGGACTGAGGCTGGCCACCAAAATTGCCCAAGTTAGATCCTCCGCCTGGTAAGTAACTCATTGTTTTGTTTGTTGTTGTAAAGGGCGTGAATTATGCGGTGGGTAGGGAAGGTTGGGGTGAAGAAAGTCGAGAAGGGTCGTTTTTTTTTTTTTTGAATTTTCGGTGCCAAATTTGATTTTGGCTTTTTGGGCAACACGAAAAAAAAAAAATCTCTGGGATTATGTAATTTAGTCTGACTCGGGCTTGCAAACATCGGGTCAAATAACGGGTCGTAGAACTGCCCGCAGAAAACACACCGACGGAAAGAAACGCTATATATGTACAAATTAAAACATATTTATATTCATGGATAGTGTTTGACAATGCTACCTGCTTTCGTATCCTTTTTTTTTTTTTGCTACATACTGCCAGCATGAAATTGGAATTCTTGGGGAATTATCATGATCTGACAGATGTTCAATGCTATGTCCCTCATGCCTGGAAGTGCGAGTTAGTAACTGCTGGTAAATGTGGGGCCCCAAATCAAGGCTTTGAAAAATACGGCGATACTTACAACGTAATGGTACAATGTTCTCTTTTCGTCGTCACGGCGGAGGTACTCACGGTTAATCAGGTCCTCTATCCGCTGTTTGATAAAACTCGGCACCGGTTTGAAGCGCGTTGAGAGTTGTGTTGTGACCTCCACCATGAGGTTGGGGTGGTCAAGGGTTTTGCGGGCCTTCATGATACGCACGATCGTTGCGTCCGCTTCGTGCTTGCGCGATGCATCTACCTTCTCCATCGTTTCCTTCTTTTCTCCTTCCGTCTCGGCGCGGTTGCTTGAAGTCACGGCCAGGACTTTCAGTCGCGTCATCGGCGACTCGAAATTGCTATTCACTGAAAAGCGATCGCCCGGACTGATATTTTTTGACATTGGTTCTTTGCGTAGCAACCGCGTTCGTGGTGCAACTGCCAGTGATTGAAGATGCCGCACAAGATCGGCGTCTGGAATGTTAGTGGCCTCTTTAATTTGCTCAAAAGTGAGGCTCTCGCCGTCCTCCACGTCGTTAAATAGTATGAGAATAATCATTGCGTATGTGGGCATATTGATTTCGTGTGTTTTCTTGTACCGCGCGCGCACGTCCACGGTTCCCATACTGTTGTTCCATTCCAATTTACGACCATTATGACGCGTGAGATAGAACTCCTCAAAAGCCTTACGCGCAGTCTCAACCTCAGTTGGGTAGATGACCTTAGAGGCAGCGGTCACAAGTGTCATAGGCCAAACAGACGATGTCAGAATGTTGACACTCATATCGATGCCGCCAGGCTTCTTTTCCAGGGCCTTGTATTCAACCATAATGTCTTTTGAAATTTTCATGTCGCGGAACATACCCTCAAGCTTCGACGTGAATGAAGTTCCAATTTCCATTTTCAGTTTGGCAATCATACTGCGCTCAATATCATCGGAAAGCGATCGGCCGTTGAGAAGACGTTTGGCAAAGTGCGCCTTATAATATGTCTCAAATAGATCCTTGTCAGAGATGAATCGAAACAGAATAACGGCTTTGTCGAGTACCTCCTCAACCTCTGTATCGCTCTTACCCTTGAGAGACTTTTTCATATTGTCATCAACAAAAAGTGAGAGATACTCAGATACTTTTAGCACCTTGTTGACAAATTGTGAGAAACTACTCTCAACGGCCTCGCGGATGCTAGTACTGCTGTTATAGCATTTGGCCAAAATCGTGTCGTACTTGTCTTTCAGAGCTAGCACATCTTCAACCCACTGAATCGCGACAGACGTGGGATTCAGACCATCACCCTTGTTTTTTACACCACTCGCCTTTGCCGCCCTGATGGCCGCGAGCGAATCGTTGATTTTGTTGTTGATTTCAGTACCCTTGTCATTGATTATGCTATTAAGTAGAGTCCGTGTATCATCATGAGTATCAGTAACGAGTGATGCGAGGTCGTACAGCAGTTTGATTTCCGCATATTGGTCGTTTTCAATCCAGGTCCGCAGGCCATTAGTACGGAACTCCATTACAGTCTTGAATCGCTTGGTGATAAGCATGGCCTTTGCAGCATCGAGAAGTCGTGGAAGTGATTGGATCGAGAGATAAAGGCTGCATCGTTCCTCTTCAGCTTGCAGCCACTGTGCCGTCTGCTTAATGTAAATGGCGCCGTTTTGTGACTCCGAAAGCAAATCCTCAGCAGCCTTGTCGTAGTAATCGCTAGTAGCTTTGCAAACCATAGGCTCAAACTCAGCAAAATAAATCGAATCACCATCCAGCTTTGACACCGGCAAGAATTCTAGCATGTAGACAATGTGTTTCAGAGCAATGCGGTCAATAACCTGACCCGCGCGGTCCCTGTAAATTTCAGAAAGAATTTTTTTGTAGATGAGAGGGCCAAGTAACTCGTGGCGGATAACAGCATCGCGAAAAATGGCAAGGCCGGCGTCATAGATTAGTGGCACGTGGGCGTCCTTGGAGTAGACCCGGTCAAGGTACATGAGTATATCCGAGATCATTCGCATGCAAATGCAGTGGTCGGTCCACATGTTGTAAGTCATGCGCAAAATTTCCGTAGATGTCTCATCAATAGATACAACTAAATCCTGAACAGTTGGTAACAGTTCGAGTTGTACGCGCTCTTGAAGGTGCTGTCGGACCTTGTCTTGGACCGACTCGTAGAGCTTTTTGCCAAATTTTCTGAGCACAAGCGTGTAGGCGTTTCTATAGAGCTCCTCAAAAGATAGCTTAGACGCATTCTTGTTGTGAATCTCATGAATCGCCGAAGAGATAATCGACCACGACGCTGTGAAGTCGACGTCCGATGAGATATTCTGAGAGCCGTGGTTAGCAAAATCATTTAGGTACGCTAGACCTAATAACGTAGTGTACATACCTTCTTCGGCGCTCTGATCTTGGCGCGTCTAGACATCATTTTGAAAAAGTTTGCAGTAAATGTACAAATTAATATAATAAAATAAATCGGGACCGGCGGTCTCTACGATCTCCAGAGCTGCTGTTCCGGGGTGGTAAGGTCAACAAGGTCGGTGATGGCAAGGAAGAAAGGCCAGAACCCAAGAAAACGAAGAATGAAAAGACGGCTAGAATATGATGCACGTGACTTGATTGCTCTTTTGGGTTGTCAAGAAAAAGAAGAAAGTTCGGGTTATCCGGAGCCCAAGCCGAAATTCTCTGAAAAGAATCGGTCATATTGACTTGCTTAGGACAATCACATTACTTGATAAACATTGAATTTGGTGGTTTCAATTTTTTTTCACTTTCTAGAAAATCTGACTGAACTCAGTCGTAAATTCAATAAAGCAACGTTTCTGTTGGTTGGCCAATAAAAGCAAGTCAATGCAAGCTGTTCAGGCGGAAAGGCAGGAAGTCAGAGCTATGACTGGTGCGAGTCAAGAGGTGGCCGAAGCAACCTAAAGAAGCTTCTCTAATTTATCGATTCAAAAAACTGTTATGCTGGATAGAATTATCTTGAGACGCAAAGAGACCTTCACGCTTTGCGCTGAAACATATCTCGGACAAAGTCAACACAAGGGACTATGTAGAGGTCTAAACGTCTCGTCTTGAAAAGAGATCTAACACTGAAACATAGATTCAAATGTCAAAGAGCATCTTGTGAAATTCTCTTAAAAATTTAGAGTCTGCCACAGAGGGTATAAAAGAACAGCACTTTTCCATTAACAAATGACCGCCAGAAGCTGTATTAATATAGTAATTTCAGGCAGTACTAGTAATCTCTGTTCACTATAGAAACTGTTCGAGAACAGTCGATGCCTTTCAATTCAGTGTACCAGTACAATCTGCAGCTGCAGCTAGTAATCTATTATTTTCAAATTATGTTTAAATCACAAAATCCCGAATTCGGCTTATCAGATCATTCATAACTATTGGACTGGAGATTTTCTTTAACCTTTACAGTTCACTTGCTTTTCCTCAATCTCCCATCATGTATTCCAATTTACATAGTTCAAATGATTTATAAAAGAGCACTTTCTTGTGCTGAAAAGTTTTTGCAGCTCTCGTCCTCGTTTTTTGTTGATGTGGACGAGAAGGGTGTATATGCGGGGAATGTGAATATTCATATACGGTCCGACTTTGAGACTCTGCGCAAAAACGACACCAAGTCACCCGCAGAAGCCCTGAAACGTAAAATCTAGCCAAATATCAAAAAAATTACATCAAGCCACTTGTTGTGGTGTAAAATTTTCTCAGGCTCAAAATTGGCCTTTCTGTGCCTAAAAACCCTCAGAACTTCTACTTGTTATCATCACACATGTCACCGACTACCGCTCCCTGATAAGTCTCGCAACAGTTTCGCTGACATCGGACAGAATTATTTCAGATCCCACCGTCGATGCTTTAACATTCAAGTCTCTACTACACCGAGTGGATCATAATGTTGATTTTAGTATTAGTATTTTAAATGCTATTCCGCCTTAAGATCCAAATATCTTGAGCTCGCAGCCCTGGCAGCAGGTCTGCATGTCCTACCTCAAGATGGAGGATAATCTGAAACACGGCTTGAAAGTGTATACGCACCGGAAGAATGGCCCCCATAGAGCTGTGAAAAATCGCATACCTGATAAGTTCACACCTGTTTCATCACCTATCTCAGTCATGAATCAAACCAGTCTTACCAACGGATTATTCACTCAAAAAAAAAAAAAAAACTATCCGGATCTTGGAAAAAGGTTTTGTCAACCACGCAATCATACAGTTTGACTTTGAAAAGCAGACGTACCGAGGTATTCCAGTAAGATCTCTGAACAGGTCGGCAGAAAGTCTTATTCACAATTATCCCACTTTTTCTAGTGACAAACACTGGGACTTTAGCTATCTGAATCACGCACGGATCCTAACACAGATCGACAACAGTATTTTTGTGTTAACTAAGTCATTGACAACAAGACAATTCTCTCTGCAAAAACACATGAAAAAGAACTTTGGCGTGTTTAAGTTCCGGCTTGTGGTTCACAACAACCGGCCACTACCAAGAAATACGCAACAGATATTTCTTTCTTTCAAAGCTTTTGCTTGTTTGACATCAAGACTGGCAAGCATATGGCGTTTGGCGCGGTATCTTTTCACAAAAAACAGATGCGCACCTTATAGTGTGCCACAGATAACAGCTATATGCTATTAGCTGGAACAAATTCATTCAAGTCTGTTGAAACCTGGAAATACATAATCAGGTCGTTACATATTATGGGGTGGTCTGGTTCTGTCAAATCAGGGACAACTCAGTGGATATTAGTTGGTGTAAATTGTCCGCTGATCATGACGAGTTTTTTTTTTGTTAGACAAAACAGCATGCACAGAGATTTTACTTTTTTTTTTTTTTTTTGCAAGAGCTTTGAGCATCGGTTTATTGCCTTGGTTTATTGCCTTGAAGCACATTAACTTTGAATACAAACGCTGCTACCTGGTTGATTTCTACAAAGGCACACTGACCAAGTACATCATGTCATCTTTCAAGCCAAAAGATAATCCAGCTGAGATAGATTTATTCAGGTTTCTGCAGTCATACGCAATAGAACCAAATCTGGGCTGGTCCGGCGCGCGGATGCTGGAAAAAGAAGTAGATATCAATCACAACTGGACAGAGCCCATGAAACAGTCCTAGCTGGCGAATGATCCCGATATTTTCGGTATATTTTGCAAAGATTCTCGGCAGGTTGTTTCCTGTTGAATGGTACATGCTTATGGACGAACCGTATTTTTGTCGTCCGTGGTCTTCACTCAGATGGGTCGACTTTATTTAACAAAATATAGACAAAGAGGAAAGCACCAGCACATACCTGAAGATGTAAACTTGATCGCCTGTCCGAAATGAAGCAAAGTGCTTTAGAAATCCGAATAAATGAGATTGTATATACGGTAGATCTGCTAGAACAAATGCAACGTTGTTAAGAAACCAGGTGATTCACGGTCAAGTTTCAAAATGCTAGTCTGGAGAGGTCCAGTTACTCACCTTTTTTTCTCCCCCACGATCCCCTCCCCAAATTTACAACCACCAACGTCATAGCCACGATGTCAACACTCTCTGATGAAAAGCCCAAACTGCTCCACCCCGGCAAGCGCATCTGCCAGATCATTAAGATTAAGCCCGAGAAGCTCGAGGAGTACAAAGAGCTGCACGCCAACGTGTGGCCCAACGTGCTCGCAAAGATGACCAAGTATCACATTGAGGACTACTCAATTCACCTCATCCCCGAACTCAACTTGCTTGTCGCCAACTTCAAGTACACTGGGGACGACTGGGCCACGGATTCTGAGGCCATGCGCAACGACCCAGACAACCACGAGTGGTGGAAGGTCACTGACGCGCTGCAGGAAACGCTCGTGCCTGGCAGCACCGGCAGCACCGATAAGAAGGGCTGGTGGAGAGACCTGGAGGAGGTATTTCGTTACGATGGTTAAATGAATCGACGCTGCTGTGGGAATTCCACTCGTTTCTATATGTGTGACCGGATATCTTATCCCGTTAAAGAACGTTTGCTACGTATTTTCAGTTGAAATGACGGGGGGGTTTCCTTTCAACCTCGTTTATAAAGCAACTTTTTTGAGTTTTTTTTTTCCCGCAATTACAAATCTCTGTTTTTTCCCTTCACACACCTCTGTTTTTTTCTCATCTGTTCCAATCGTATCAAAATGTCCTCTAAATCTGTTGATGTAGTCATTGTTGGCGCAGGCATTGCTGGTATCAAAGCTGCCGCCGATCTTTCTCAGGCTGGGTTCTCAATTGCTGTCCTCGAAGGCCGTGACAGACTCGGCGGCCGTCTTCATACTGACAGAACTTCTGGCAGCAAGCTCTACGAGCTTGGCTGTAGCTGGTTCCATCAGTCTCTCGACAACCCGTTACTAAAGCTTACACTCGACGAAAATCTTGATGTTAAGCCACAGTACGATGACAACGGCCCCGGTCTTTACGACACTGACGGTCCTCTTGACGGGAGCAAGAAGCTTGGCCAGGCCGCGGGTGACTTTGGCGACTTTGCTTCTCTCTACTTTAAGAGCCACCCCGAGGTCAGTGATTTGTCACTGAAGGAGATTATCGACATCTTTACATCCGAGCATCGTTTGCTCACGGATGCTCAGAAGGCAGAAGTTAAGCGCATCTTACAGATCCCCACCATTCCCAACGGTTCCGTTGCTTCTGACGTTTCCGCCAAGTACAATAGTCTGCCCGTTCTTGGCAGGGACGTTGTCCCTGTTGGCGGCTACGACATTGTCTACAACTATATCAAGAAGCCCGTTGCCGATACCGATATCCACCTCAACACCGTTGTCACCAGCATTACCAAAGAAAGCAACAACACTGTCACAGTTGCCACTAAAAATGGCGACAAGTACACGTCCAAGTACGTGATTGTCACGGTACCCATTGGTGTTCTGAAAGCCAATGCCATTCAATTCTCGCCTGCTCTCCCTGCCCCGCTCTCCTCTGCGATTGACAATCTCGGGATCTCTAAAATTGGCAAAGTCTACTTTGAGTTTGATACCGTTTTCTGGCCCGAGACCCTTGACAAGTTTGTCTACGTTGGCGACATTGAAGGCGAATACGCACCCAGCCTTATTTTCAACTGGTACCTCTTCAACGGCGAGAAGAAGCATCCTGGTCTTTTTTTGCTTGTTTCCGCGGGTCTCATTTCTAAGATTGAGGCTGACCCCTCTTGTGCGTTTGATTTGCTCAAGCCAGTGCTGGAAGCCATCCGTGTCGATCAGGCTACTCCCGTGCCCGCGCCTACACGCACCAAGACAACTAACTGGAACAGTGACCCTTTCACCCTTGGCGCTATCTCTCGTGCTAAAATCGGAACCGATCCGGCCGGTCCTATTGCCGCGTTTGCCAATGGCTTTGATAACGTGCGCTTTGCTGGTGAGCACACTATTCTTGAGGGTTTTACTTTTGTGCATGGTGCCTGGCGTAGTGGTGCCAGAGAGGCCAAGTACATTATTGACGGTCATAGTAAGATCTAAAAACTTTTACATGTATAATTTTTCATAGAAGTGTAATATGATAATCTAGTAATATACATGTGTGCATACTATTACTCTCATATAATGCTTTGTTTTCTTCAAGAAGTTTTTAGATCAATTCTAAAATCCTCAGTTGCATGAAGCCTTGCTTAAACAGCTTGCCTGAAATCAGCAGATTTCCTTGGTTACAATTGCAATACTGATATAGAACTATTCATCATCAAGTCAAATTGTGATATACAATTAGAGGTGTAAATCTAATGACTTTAACACTTTTTTTTTCCAATAAAACATCCGTCAGAGGCAGTACTTTATTTCATAAAAACATTGTCTTGTGGGAGCTCTATATAGTTTTCTTGAAATGTTGGTTAAGCTCGGCTTTCTTCCAAGCAATATCAAAATGAAAGCACAAGAAGCCAGAAGCTCATACCGTACACAACACTAGTATATACACAGTTTCAGATAATATTATCAGCCATCAGGCTACTGACAACAGTGACTGTAAGCAAAAACTTGAAACGAAACAGCAGCGCAAGTGAAATTTGTGTCAAAGCCTCGCCTCATGTAATGTAGGTCTGAAAGGTACCATACAAAAAGTTAGATGTGCGTAAATCAGAGTGGCAGACAACAAATTTTCGGTAGTGTTTCATTTCACAAAAAAAATTTTTCAGAAATTTTCAAGCCTTTCCAAGATCCCTCACAAGCCACCTCAATCTCAAGAGACTGCAATTCGTTCATAACACCCGCGATGACTGAGTCCTTAACTAGAATCGCCATTGTCAGTGATGACAAGTGCAAGCCCAAGGTACGTATAACCTTTCGCTTATTATACTGCAGCCGCTTAACCTTGCATCATCCCCTCTGCTAACACCAACTCTATAGAAATGTAGACAAGAATGTAAGAAGGCTTGTCCAGTTGTCAGAACAGGCAAGCTGTGTATCGAAGTCTCGCCCACTGAGAAAATTGCATTTATTTCGGAGAACCTTTGTATCGGTTGTGGTATCTGCGTCAAGAAGTGCCCGTTCGGCGCCATCACCATCATCAATCTCCCCACCAACCTGGAGAAGGAAGTCACCCATAGATACTCTGCTAACTCGTTCAAGTTACACAGACTGCCAACTCCTAGACCCGGTCAGGTCTTGGGTCTTGTCGGTACCAACGGTATTGGTAAATCTACTGCACTGAAAATTCTTGCCAACAGAGAGAAACCCAATTTGGGTAACTTTGAGAACCCTCCCAGTTGGAACGACATTCTCATCCACTTTAGAGGTAGCGAACTGCAAAACTATTTCACCAAGCTGCTGGAGGACAATCTTAAGGCCATTATCAAGCCTCAGTACGTTGACAACATCCCCCGCGCTATTCGTGGACCCAAGAACCACGTCGACGAACTGCTTAACTCGAAGCTTGACAGAAAGGACGCCTTTGACGACATTTTAGATACCCTGGAGCTTCGCGGCGTTATGAAAAGAGAAGTTGCTCAGCTTTCCGGTGGAGAATTGCAACGTTTTGCCATTGGCCTTACCTGCGTTCAGACCGCTGACGTTTACATGTTTGACGAGCCTTCTTCATACCTTGATGTCAAGCAGAGACTCAACGCTGCTGCCATGATCAGACAATTATTGCATCCCACCTCATACGTTATTGTTGTCGAGCACGATCTTTCAGTTCTGGACTACCTTTCCGACTTTGTCTGTATTCTGTACGGTGTGCCCTCTGTCTACGGTGTTGTCACCCTTCCTTCTTCTGTTCGTGAAGGTATCAACATTTTCCTCGATGGTAACATTCCCACTGAGAACCTGAGATTTAGAACTGAGTCCTTGCAGTTCCGCATGGTTGACGCTTCTGAAGTCATTCCTATTGACCAGGGCAGAAGCTTTCACTACCCTAAGATGAAAAAGACCCAGGGTGATTTCCAGTTGAACGTTGAAAGTGGTGAGTTCACCGATTCAGAGATCATTGTTATGATGGGTGAGAACGGTACTGGTAAGACTACCTTTTGTAGACTTCTTGCGGGCGCCATCACTCCTGACGACGGCAAGAAGATCCCCAACCTCAACATTAGTATGAAGCCTCAGAAGATTGCGCCTAAATTTACTGGTACTGTGAGACAGCTTTTTTTCAAGAAGATCAGATCATCATTCCTGCATCCGCAGTTCCAGACAGACGTCTGCAAGCCCCTTCGGATTGACGATATCATTGACCAGGAAGTGCAGCATCTCTCTGGTGGTGAGTTGCAGCGTGTCGCCATTGTTCTTTCGCTTGGTATCCCTGCCGATATCTATCTGATTGATGAGCCCTCTGCCTACCTTGACTCTGAGCAGCGTATCATCTGCGCCAAGGTCATTAGAAGATTTATTTTGCATGCTAAGAAGACGGCGTTTGTCGTCGAGCACGATTTCATTATGGCCACTTACCTGGCCGACAGAGTCATTGTCTTTGAAGGCCAGCCGTCTGTCAAGTCGTTTGCCAAGCAGCCTGAGTCGCTGCTGACTGGTTGCAACCGCTTCCTCAAGAACCTGAACATCACGTTCAGAAGAGACCCTGTTTCGTTTAGACCTAGAATCAACAAGCTGGGCTCGCAGATGGACCAGGAGCAGAAGAGCAGTGGAAACTACTTCTTCTTAGAGACTAATGATGCTTAAATGGGATTATTTAATTATAGATTTGTTGTTTTGTAAAAGTTTTTGTTGTTGTTATTTCTTTTTTACTGCTAATTTTTTGCAATTGAAAATATCTGATGTTTTGTTGTTCTTTTAAATTTATCCGATGCCATTTAATCCGCGTCTCATGTTTTTCCCTCTCGTGGGTCTCATCTGCAATGGGACAGTGGGCACTACAAGCACCTTGGCTAAACCTTTTTTTTTATTTTTTGTCTGAGCCCACCCGTCGTCCCTTACTTGTTTGTTTTCAACGAGGATCTTCATGGTTTTCGCGTTACATCACATCACGTCAACAACGCACATCTCATGATGCTCTTAAAGCAACCACCACCCCTCTATTTAAACTGCAAAAAATCCTACTTAATTTCTCTTCTCTTTTGATGATCTTTTTTTCTTTAGCGCAATTTGCACTTTTTATTCTCTCACTCACTTAATCGCAACCATGTCTCTTTCTAACAAGCTCTCCATCAAGGACCTCGACCTCAAGGACAAGAAGGTCTTTATTAGAGTTGACTTCAACGTTCCTCTTGACGGCACTACTATCACCAACAACCAACGTATTGTTGCTGCGCTGCCCTCCATTGAGTACGCCAAGAAGCAGGGTGCCAAAGCCATTATCCTTGCCTCCCACCTGGGCAGACCCAACGGTGAAATCAACCCCAAGTACTCACTGAAACCTGTTGTTTCTGAGCTTGAGAAGCTGCTCAATACCAAGGTTACCTTTCTGCCGGACTGCGTTGGTCCTGAGACTGAAGCATACGTCAACAAGGCCACTGGCGGTGAGATCATTCTGCTGGAGAACCTGCGTTACCACATTGAAGAAGAAGGCTCTAAGAAGGTTGATGGTAAGAAGGTCAAGGCCGATGCTGAAAGCGTGACTGCCTTCCGCCAGTCTCTTACTCGCCTGGCTGATGTCTACGTCAATGACGCCTTTGGTACCTGCCACCGCGCCCATTCTTCCATGGTTGGTCTCGACGTTCCCGAGCGCGCCTCTGGCTTCCTTGTTGCTAAGGAGCTCACTTACTTTGCCAAGGCTCTTGAGAACCCTGAGCGCCCCTTCCTTGCCATTTTGGGTGGTGCCAAGGTCTCTGATAAGATCCAGCTTATTGACAACCTGTTGACCAAGGTTAACATCCTCATCATTGGTGGTGGCATGGCTTTCACTTTCAAGAAGACTGTTGAGGGTGTCAACATTGGTAACTCTCTCTTTGACGAAGACGGTTCCAAGATTGTCAATGATCTCATGAAGAAGGCCAAGGAAAACAACGTTGAGATTGTTCTTCCTGTTGATTACGTTGCTGCTGACAAGTTTGACAAGGATGCCAAGATTAAGGCTGCTTCTGACAAGGAGGGCGGTATCCCCGACGGCTGGCAGGGTCTTGATATTGGTCCCAAATCAGTTGAACTGTTCAAGGAAGCTATTAGCAAGGCCAAGACCATCATCTGGAACGGACCCCCCGGTGTTTTCGAGTTTGACAACTTTGCCAACGGTACTAAGGAGACTCTTGCCGCTGTTGTTGATGCTGTTTCCAACGGTGCCACTGCTATTATTGGCGGTGGTGACACTGCTACCGTTGCCAAGAAGTTTGGCGCTGAGAGCAAGCTTTCTCACGTTTCTACTGGCGGTGGTGCTTCTCTTGAACTGCTGGAGGGCAAGGACCTCCCTGGTGTCTCCTCTCTCTCTAACAAGCAATGAATAGCTACGATTTAATCAAAGACAATGAGCTGATGTAATGAAATAAACAATGAAAAAAATAATGATAGTTAATATTCTATTAAAACCGGTTGTTCCATTGTATGGATATCTTTAGTTTTTTCATCTACACATTGACAGTGCATCATGTAGACAATGGCATGTTCCACTCATTTTATATCATCTCTTCTGTAGAATACATCAAAAGGGAGACTCAAACAGAGGGATTTGTAAGGTATTCAATATAGCGTTGACCTGTATCTGTCTGAAAAGTAGAAGGTTTCTCAGAGCTGGCTCAGCTCAGCCGAAGCCAAACATATTGCAAAGTCCCGCAGGGTAACAAAAAAAATAAACAAATAAATAGAAAAAAAAAAAAAGAAAAAAAAAAATCTATTAATACAAGTATTACATAGACATAAGGAAGTAAATCATGGTGAAGTTCAGTGATTAAAACATGATCTAAAAAAGT
This sequence comes from Geotrichum phurueaensis, assembly GCA_030558065.1. Taxonomy (NCBI): domain Eukaryota; kingdom Fungi; phylum Ascomycota; class Dipodascomycetes; order Dipodascales; family Dipodascaceae; genus Geotrichum; species Geotrichum phurueaensis. The sequence goes on from JAJMRT010000164.1 coordinate 32,620, forward strand.
GAGAAGGAATGAATAAAAGAAACAAACATGAAGGAAAAAAAGATTTTTCTTTAATGTTGTTTTATGGGGTTAGGGCTGTTAGGGCTTTTGCTAGGGCTGCTTGCCCCTCAGCAAGACGTGCAATGAATTTGGCGGTGGTTTGTTCTTTGTGTTTTGCAGCAATGAAAATCAAAACGTGAAGCAAGCAGACGGTGTTTATCAAAACATGACAACGGTAGAATGAATTAAATGCACATTATGATTTACTTTTTTTGTTTTTTGGAGAACTATTTATATTTAGTTGATTTAACAGCACTATTGTAACCTACAAAACTCACAGTAGTGTCGATATTTGCCAGCAATTCAAAGCGTAGTTCTTGACTGGCATCCAGGCCCTTTTTTTTTCCTTTTTTTTTTGTATGCTTTGCCTACCGCAGTGTGGCAGTAGCAATTGAGTTATGCCAGCAGATTGATATTTGCCAGATTTCGCAGGTCCGTTCAAGCTAGATAGAGGGATTTCGGCAAAATCGTTGCTCATTAAGCCAATTGAGCTGGTACGCAAACGGTCAAGTTCCTACCACATGAGAACGAAAATGAAGAAACAGCCATTAGAGACTTTACTAGAAACTACAATTCCAGAAAAGACCGGCGAAATAGGCTAAGTCTTGATTAAAGACTTGAGTGTTTGACTTGTATTTGTTCATGTAAGAATAATAAAATAAATAAACAAATAAAATTAAGCCCCAGCCGTACAAGGTTTTGCATTTGTCATGGTCGAGTGCGGCTGACTCTCATTTTACTAAAGTCTGAATAAAAGTGAAAATCATTACAAACCTTCGCAAACTATCGTAAAAGCTACTGACAAAAGCCTTAATAATGTGTAGAAAAATGCTATTTAACTAGGATTGCCAGTGAATTCTAGAAATTTATTAGAAAAATATAAAAACGCTGAAATTTCAGGACTTTTAATCTTTTTTCTTTTTCTTTTCATCATCATCAATTTAATCAGCTTCATCATTTCTTTGAAAAAAAAAAACAGCAACAAATCAATATTTTCACCAAAAAAAATTACCCATGCCCACTGCAACTATTCCTAACACAACCACTCCTGTCTCCATCCCCAGATCTATTGTTAGGGCCATCCCTGCTGTTGAACAAGACGAAGGCGTTGGTGCCAGAGTCAGACGTTCAATCGGTAACATGGCTGTCCGCAACTTTACTCCTTTCCTAATGCTAGACCATTTTAAGATTGATCCCTCTGCAGGATTTCCTGATCACCCACATCGTGGTCAAGAAACCATCACATACGTGCTAAAGGGTAACGTGGATCATGAAGATTTTACGGGATCTAAAGGTACTCTTGGCCCTGGTGATCTTCAATTCATGACAGCAGGACGCGGTATTGTACATGCGGAGATGCCACGTATTGACGCTGAAAAAGACGGAAGTCTAGATGCAGTTGAAGGTATTCAGCTGTGGGTAGATCTTCCTGCTAAGCTCAAATCTTGTGAACCTAGATACAGAGACCTGAGGGCTAATGAAATTCCTGTTGTCACACCTAATGACAAAGTTATGGTGAAAGTCATTTCTGGTCAGTCCTACGGCGTTGATTCTGTTAAGGATCTTGCCTACACCCCTGTTTGGATGTTAGATTTCACTGTTCTTTCGGGTGGAACAGTGGAACAAAAAGTCCCACATGGCTTCAACACTTTTCTATACTCTATAGATGGCAAAGTAGTGGTTGAGGGCAAAAAATTTCCCAAGTTTACAAACATCTTTTTTGACACTGAAGGAGATGAAGTTCATGTGTCTGTGCCTGAGACTTCTCATAGTCCTGCTCGATTTATACTTGTGGCTGGTGAGATTCTGCATCAAGAAATTGTCCAGCGCGGTCCGTTTGTGGAAACTTCATTTGAACGAATTCTAAAAGCATTCATGGACTACAGCAATTTTACTAACGGCTTTGAACGTGCTAAAGGCTGGGCTAGTGAGATAGGCAAGCGCATGCTTTTCTAAAAAGATGACAAACTCAATTTTATTTATTTATGTATTTATTTATTTATTCGTTTGTTTGTTTATTTATTTGTTTGTTTATTGTTATTATTTGTTTAAATTTATTTATTGAATTGTATTTTGTGTATCCCTAAATATCAAGAAATTAAAAAAAAAATATGTATATATATATATATATATATATTTTCAAGAAAATCGAAGTGCACTAAGCGAAGGGCTACACGACTCGATAGATAGAGAATAAGTTTATTGTCCTTACATCAAGTAGTTACAAATAAAATTACAAACAAAATGACATACAAAGAAGACATAAATTTCAAAAGCGTTCATTTCTATGAGACTAGCAAAGAAGCAGTGCCAACGCACAATTCGAGCTTGAGCGTTCGATGGAGCCAAATTCTCCATGAATAATCTCATTTGCTAAGGGAAACCAGCAATACATAACACCCAGTAGATCAATACCAGAGATTGGCACTCAGTAAAACCTTAACAAGCTGTTTTAACCAAGCAAACCATTAGCAAAGTTGCAGTAATAAATCTAATAACTTGTCGACTACTCCAAGTCCTTCTTGGTGCCAAAAGAAATTCTAAAATCAAGCTCCGGAAAAACTTTTCTCAAAAAATCTCGTTCTGCAGAGTGCAAAGGATACTCATTGAGAACGTGTTCAACCGTCTCCAATTAACCACACTCGCAATAATGATTTCGCTCATTAATGCACCTCATCTGCAAATATTTTTCAAGAACGCCATGACTTGTGCAAAGCTAAAACAGCTTGCTCAAAGTATTAAAAGACACGGTACCCATGAAAAGTTTCAATGGGTTGTGATACTTTCCTCCATACAGCTCTCTTTGAGTGGTGGAGTAGTATTGGCAAATTTTACCTTGTTCCTCGTAGTCTAGTTTCCATTTATTGCACGAAGCCACAAAAATTTTTTTTCAGTTTTTACAAAGCTTCATGAAATTTTGCGATTGTAATTTGGTTTCCTCCACGGTAGACGCTTGTTCCAATACTTGTCGTCATCAATACCATCTATATGCTTGACTCTGGCAAACAAACTTTCAAAGTCGCCCTCTGCCGGCTTGTCGCAGTTGGCAAGTTTATACGCAGAATTTCTCGGACTCACAGCTCAAATAGCTTTGATAGCAAATCGGTCGCAGATTTTTTTCATTTGGATGTCCACTGACAGAATTTTGGCTTTCAGCTGCATTGCCTTAATCGACGCAGACTTGAATCCTCCCAAAATTAGTTCATGTTTTGTAGTATTTTTTTTTTTTTTTTTTTGATTTTCCAGTAAAAAAAAATTACAACTCTTTACTTAAACAAACCTACTTGTTTTAAGCAAAAGTTGCCTTGATATCAGACAATTTTGTTTAATCTCTTAATTTAGAGATTTAGAATCTAAAGAAATTAGGATATTTAAGATATTTGGGGTAGTGTCTCCTCGATTACACAATGAAAGGAGGTATTCTCCCATGTTGTGATCTGCTGTATCCTTGATATTAGTGGGGCGCATCATAGGCTCGGGGCCTTTTTCAAGTTTTTCTTTTGTCATTTTAATGATTTTGTAAATTTCAGCTTCTTTATTTTTAATGCGTTTGTATCCTAGGCTTTTTGCTTACAAGGGCCAGCGTTTCACTGCTAGTTTGTGTCTCTTGGAACTTGTCACATAGTTCTCCCACATCCGTTTAGTCGTACTTAAATTTCGATTCCACATACAAAGCCTTGTAGTAATTCCTAATGCTTATAAACGCTTGAACAATTAGTAAATAATTATTATGTTTTTTCTATTTTTTCCCTTATTACTGTTTTTTTTTTTTCCAAGTCTTGAATCTTCCTGGACTGAGAATAAAAATGGTGAAGTTTTTGTGTTGGTACATAGTGCGGCTGTGCCAAATCTTGGATTTTGTTTTGGGATGAATAAACTGCAACCACAATTCCTCCTGATTTGATTTTATTTTTTTCACCTTTTTTCCCTCTTCTTCTTTACCAACCATCAACCACCAGTACTACAACATTTCACAACATCTACACAATACATTAAACTATTATTAAGTTTATATGAATGGATAGATTGTTTGCCTGATCTTAATTTGATTAAATTTGGCAACAATCAGATTAAACTGTGGCGTGCTACATTGGTAAATGTCTAGGCGGTTATTGCACCTCTCTTCATCTTGCTCCGCAGTTCACCAATAGCATGAAGAACACCGATATGCTATATTTTAAAGCGTGATGTTATTTACTTGTCTTTAATTTACGTTGCTAGTTTTATCATTGCCTGATTAGTGAGTGTCGTTCTCTTCCTTTGCTACCTCTTTCATTTTCTAACCTCCTTGTTTCTTTTAGTCGATTACTTTCAACATATCTTTTACGATACTTACAACGTCTTTACTTGATTTAGTATTACGCTTAAATACTGTACGCCATTGATTTTGATATCTTTTTTGTTGGCTGCTGAACTGGCACGAAGAAGAGCTGTCCAGACTCACATTACAATTCTCTCTACGGCCACAATGTCGCATCAACTGAGATGAATCAAACCAGCAACATTTGATATTTAACATTTCTGCTAGCGACCTTTCGTGCCGGATTATTTTTGGCATTAAAACGCCACCGTTTATTAGCGAGTACAGAAAGAAGATGATGATTAAAGTTGTTAAGGCCTAATATGAAGAGTAAACGACACCTGGCAGCGACAGTGTGCATGAGCCCTCACTTGAGTCTATGGAGCTGAGATTGTCATCACCGTACAACACCATTGACACTAGCATTAATATCAGCACTGAAGCCCTGCTCAGATTTAACAATTCAGTAATTCGCCGAATTTTTTTGCTGGTCTGAGCGAAAGTGGCTTCCAGGGATCATACTATTATCATGGGCTGCGATAACGAGGACCAGTGGAGATATGAGTGCTACCGCCTCAAGCGCTTTTTCTTGGACTATGGTCAGTCCTTTATCTTTGTTAACACACCAGCGCTACAGAATCTACGCCTTTACCATTGTGAAAAGTTGATTGAATGTATAATATACGTGTAGCAGCTACGTTTGCAGACTATAAATTGGAGGAGACAGCGAAAAGCTAAAGGGTTTGATTGCAAGGGAAGTGATATGTTAATACTACTTTATATAAAATCAACAAGAATATTCATGAAATCTAACGCGCAAACAACACTAGCGAGCAGTTATAATAGAGTGACTTGGAGCATTGGTACTCAATTAACTTTGCTTACTGGATCAGATATTGTTCTGTAGGCGCAAAAAAAGAATGCCAATTGATAAAGACTGATTGGTGGCCAGAGACTTAACCATGTTTTAACCATGTTCTCCAGTCTCGCTTTTAATCGATCAAGTTGCTCAGTTGTTTTCCTATATCAATGGCATCATTGGCAAATGCCAATCTACGTGAAACCATGGCAACCTGGTTGCCTACGCGCGGAAAGGAAATTGGCAAATAAACGGCAGCCAAATTTTTCATGTTGTAGTCGGGGACACTGAACTGCCAACCAATTTTTTTTTCCTCTCTCTTTTTTTTCTTTTGCTCTTTTTTTTCTCAACCTCCTTTTCCACTTTTTTTTACCATCATTTTTTATCACAGCACACAAAGATTTACCACTTTTTCACTTCAATGTTATTACAAATGATATTTGCATGAGAGGATAGCCCTTGTTAATATCTTTTATTTGATACCAGTATGTTTGGTTTTGATTTTTCCCCTTCCTTTTTCTTTTTGTTTTAGCTGATTTGACTAACACGCGTCAACGCGTAGAAAGACAGCAGCGACAGTCGCAAATGACATAGGATTGTTACAGCAAAGGTAAGCAAGTATTCAATTTTACTGCGATATTTTTTCTAATATTCTGACAATTCTAAGATTTTCTACGCAGCAACGTGCTCATAGATTCATGTGGATTTCAAGTGAGATCAAGACGCGACGCGTATGAAGATTTCTAGTAAGTAGCAAAAAACTTGTTGGCAAAACTGTGAAAATCCTTTTGTTCTAACTTTTATTATTTTGGTAGCAGCATTTTGAATATTAATATCAGTCTTTGAAGAAGCTAGAAGTCTGCGAATTAGGAAGACCTATCAGGCTCAAGCCGATAACTTGATCTCAATTCTCTGCAAACTTCATTCCCTAAAAAATATGGGCTTTGGTACGGCAACATAACTAGTGAGTTTCAATCTTTATTTTTTTTTTACCATTTTATTATTTCACTAACACAACATTTAGATTGAAAGTGAAGCTTCATGCTACATTCGAAATGCGGTGGCAAGGCAGAGACCTTCTAGAGGATTGGCTTGATTGAAGAAAGCTACAGTGATGGTAGCTACTTCAGCGTATGACATCTTTAACTATGGATATCTTCAAGTTGAAGTTAGCTATTGGTGCCTTTCGAAACACCCAGCTCTCTAGCATTCACCAATATTGCGGCTTGAGGCCGACGCAGACAGTGAGTACAACCTTACTTATTAAAATATTACTCAACTAACTCTAAAGCAATTCTATTTCACCCAGACTCAGCCCATCTGTCAAGAAGTATAGAAAGGCACCTATTGCTACCGCGGATTCCCTCAAGGTCAACGAATTTAATCTGTCTAACAGACAAGCCTTTGATTGTGAGTGCTCGCTGCTTTTAAATTAGTTCTACTACTAACTTTTTTTTTCTATAGCTAGTGATGAGCATTAGAGCTATCTATGGGAAGACCGAGGTGCAGCTACTAATATTCACTCTATTTTAAGTGGAATTCGGGTACTGTTTGCATTTAGAATTGTGCTGAAAGCTAGACCTCTTGGTATGAGAAGGGGGATTCATCAGCAACTTTTTCGCACCTTCAGTTGTGTTGATGCGTATGAGCCCCACAATTTACTAATAAAACTGCCTCTATTACCGTGAATGAGCAATGACTTCCTCCATCTGCATGATCTGGAAAGCCAACGTTATCCCAGACGGGAAGAATTAATGAGTATCTATTTCTTTTTATTATATTGCATCAGCTAACGATTTCTGCTAGGTTGAAATATGATGGCTGGCCTGCGGGTGTCGGCATGGAGGGGGTTATTATGCACAGTCAGTATGAGACCCAGAAGCAGCACCAAGACTGTATTAGCGTCAGTGTGGTAGCAGATGAGCACAGGTTGACGAAGCGTCTTGCGCTAGGTGTGTGCTCAAAAAGGCAACTTCTAGTCACGGTTATTAGATGATGGTCTCTGTGCACGCAGGTAATGCAGTCACTGTCTGGCGTCAGTACTCAACCTAGACCTGAGGCTGACTGCTGAGAATAGTCGTGGGTTGTTGTAGGAGTATTGGAATGGTACGGGGCAAATGCTGAGTGGCACTGACCGTGTCTATTGTCGATTGGGAGAGGACGACGTGCGGCTGTACTATATCAAAATTGAGTTATTGAGAGCTCCAGGCACAGCGTTCTGATTGGCTAGGACCACTAGTAGATCTAACCATGATCTGAGGGCTCTTTTTGAGAGCTGCTAGCGGAACCGGACGACAAAACTAGGCCCATTTTTTACTGTATTTTTTATAAAATTAATAGAATTGTATATCTGAACCGACCAATGGAATTGCTTGTAAATTGCTTTAACCGCGACCGCCAGGGCCAATGAGGGTGCACGTAAAAACGCTGAGGAGAGGCGACTGTGGCGTTAATTGAAGAAAATATCAGCCAGTAGGACAGCAGGAAATTGTGAAGAATCAGATTAATAAATATTAATCGTCATTAATCTTTCTCAGTAATGCCCGTATTGAGACAATTGAGGTCGGGCCGGGCTCCGGGACCTTGAGATTGGAATATTTTCGCACCAAATCAAGTAAAACTGCAAACAAAAATTACCCAAACGCGATAAAATATTTCCAAAAGCAGCTCAAAATCCAAAAATTTTTCGCGACTATGTCCAGAAATTTTCCCACCATACAAAATTTTGAACTTCAAATGGGTCTAGCACCACAAATGCCCATTCCGAAGTAAATTTTGTCATACAAAAAAGAAGCGGCCATGAATGAAGAACAGCGTGATGGTACTCACTAAGCTATCCGGGCACTTTTAGTACCAGGAGGGCTTAAAATTGGGCGAAGATGGCTCTGGAAGAATCTAGGCGATTCTACCAGAGGAGAAATTACGTAATGGTACTTTTTTGGGAAGGTGGCGGCAAAGAAATATGCATAATATATGCAGGCCAAAAAAACAAAAAGGTGAAAAATCCAAAATCAAAAAAAAATTTTGGGAATTTTTGGGAAATTTTTCAAAATTTTTTGGCCAAAATGAAAAATTTAGTATGAATAAAAATCAAAACAGACATTGAATTGAAGGATTTAGAGCATCAAA